>JAPYZJ010002277.1:0-21634 GCA_030522765.1 Ophioninae sp. B BG-2022a
TATCTGCTTGTTCTTGTCCAATGTCGAAAATACATCTCTTGAAACATCCTTAATTACGTTTATTTCCTTAGCTTCTGAATTCTCAAATTCTTCTATCAGGGATGTTAGCTTTCTCACATCGATCAATCTAGATATTGGCAGATAGCTCATATCGATATTCTCAGGCAATATGCTGGATTCTGGAGCATAAGCCTTGAGATTAAACAGTCTATCTGCATCGTTGATATTATTTAAAATTCTGGCAATCTGAACAGAGTCGTCAATAAGCATGCTGTTTTTCACCTCTATCACCTTTATCTCTTCCAGTAGTGTATTGTAGAGAGCTAGAGCCTGGCTTACCTTTTCGTTCAATTCGTTTTTGCGATTCACAAAATCTCTTGCTTTTTCTTCATACAATTTACGAGTGCACAAAGACCAATCAACAGCATGAATTAGCTTCAGCAAATACTTTTTAACATTCTGTTGTCGTTCCTCATTTTGGAACTTCTGGTAGAATTGAGAAAGATAAGTGAGAATGCTCTTTTCATCGGGCCTCACAACATCAATAATATCTTCTGGATCAAATAGCTTAGGAATATCTAGCTTTTCCTCAGCCACAGAAAAAGCATATTCACAGTTCTCATAGGATTTTTCTGGATCCAGCTCATAAAACTCAGGAACTAAATGAGGTCGGTATTTGTAGATTATTGCATTGAATCCTATTCCATTCTGCCAGCTGGTAGAAAGATCTACAATGTCGACATTTTTGTAATCCTTTGTTATTCGCTTTGCCCAATAAAGTATTTCCTCACGCAAAGAGAATATTTCATTTGAAGAGATGTCAGAAACAACTGCCTTAGAAATAACTGTCCAGACAAGCCCGAGAATAAGTTTCTGGTCCCCGTCAACAATGTCGGATGGGCCTATGTTGACTAATGATATGTTTATGCTTTTGAGGTAGTCCAAAATAATCGTTAAATTTTCCATCTTCTGAATTCTTGAGAATGGCTTCTCGTTGTATTTTCCCACATTTTTTCCAAGAGATTCTAGGAGACGGGCCAGTGCCACTCCGTCCGAAATGTCTGAAAACAGATTGCTGATGGCGGGAAAGCCAGCCTTCTTAAGCTTGTTATTTACCCATTTGGTAAATGTCTTTGTCTGCACAATTTTCCAATTATCTGAGGATAGGTCTTCCATTTGGGGCTGCAAAAATGCAATATTAATAATCTTGTGCATAAAATTTAATTAAAATCTATTCTGTCACACATGATATGTTTTTTGTTTGAGATTTATATTTTGTTTGGTTTTTAAACAAATTTGAAACGACAAGAGAAATAAGGTCAGGAACACGAATAGTGATAGGCTATATATTTGTAGCTTATTTGATATTGTTGATGTTAAAATGCAACTAGAATTAAATAAATGATATCGTGTTTAAGCAACTTCTTTTGTATAAATTTAAACAGAGCCTGAGACCTGCTAGGTTTTTGTTACTAAGACTTCTAACAGCAAAGGCAATAGCCATTTGTATAAGTTACAACTTACACATCCTAAGAAAATTGTTTGGTAGCAAAGATGAAGACTACAAAAATGTTTAGAAGATTGTAAAAATGTTTATTGTGAAAGATTAGACAGATGTAACATCAACAACTATTTTAAAGTTTACAAGATTTGCACTTATGTTTGGGGATTTAAACAGATACATTGATCTGGTTGGTGTGAAATCTAGAGTTATGAGATGTAATTGGGTTTTCGTTGCAGAAGCATCTGATCTCACCCTAAAACTTGAATCTGGCGTCTCCTGGGCAATCTGGAGAAATGAGACAATATCAAATCAAATCAACACTGTCGGACTAGTCCATTTTACACGGACAGTCTCACAAGGAAGAATGTACAAAATAGTCAAAAACATAAAGAAACTATCAACAATTATTGATTATGAAGTTGCTCTTTCGTATTTATTGGATGAATCAGACAATAAAAGCAAAATCAATAAAATAGGCAAAGTTCCTAAATTTAATTTGATCAAAAATAACCCTTTTGCAAATGCTGGGGGAATTGCAAATTCAACAGCCAGAGAACTAGAATACCAGGCTAGAAAAGACATTAAAGCTCTAAAGTCTATCATAGAGGCCGAGCACCTGAAAGAAGATGAGGTTTGGGAGATATACCCATATCTAATGTCAAAGTACTGGCGATACTTTCAGATTAAAGAAAAGCTCAAAATTAAAATCAACAAGTCTAAGAAATTGAGGAATTTCAAATAAAATTATTTAAAATTCAAACGCTTTTTAAGAATAAACGAGTAGCAAATATTTCCCCTTAAAAATTTTTATTTAAATTCCCCAATGGCCGATATACAAAGTCATCATGACATCAATGAAGAGGCTCTATTTGCTTTAAATGTAAAGCAAAGAAGAGAAACTGTTGAAAAAGTCACAATAACAGCATGCTGCATCTTCCTTTTGAACGTGCTGCTGAGCTACTTTATTTTAACATATTTTCTAGAGCACTTAGACAAGTTCACATACAAGCATTTTTCTGCTGTATACGTTTGGAACATCCTCTTTATGGGGGCGGTAGTTTACATATTCAACAAATACAAATATTAAATTTTTTTAAATAATGTCTCCTTTTTTGTTTAGACTTGATAATGATTTTAAATAATAGCCTTTGTTCTGCTAAAATTCTTTCACTGAGATTTTTTGAAAAAACAATAATTTGCAAAAATTATAATATTCTATCTTATTGATTCAATATTTTGTTAAAATTTTGATCTGTACAAAATATTAACATTTCTTTCTTTTGTTATGATTCAATCTTTGCAGACATTAGAATGCCTACACTTACGTTGCCAAGCTCGTATGTTTCTTTACAAACTATTCTGAGCACACTTTTTGTGATCATAACTAACCTACAGAACATTGCCTAATCAAATATAGCCCAATGCTACTTTTCAGATTATTCTTTGTGAACTTGTTTGCAAGACAAAGTTTGTTGATAATGACAAAATTGCGAGAAAATTTTTAAGTCCTCGTTTAATGGCAGACATGATAAGGAAGCTAGGATTTGTTCCAATCTCTGAATTTATTGAGGAAAGACTAGGCCTAAAAGTGGATGTGCAGGATATATTCATTAACTGCAAGGTAGATCTCCCAAAAATATCTACAAAAAAGTATTTGTCAAACTCAGAAATTCTTGCTAGAGCTCTTGAAACGTGTGAGGAGGGAAATCAGTTGTGCAATGGATATTCCAAAACAACAAAAAAATGGTTCAGCACAAACACATCAAGAAACCTCCTGAAGTCTCACAAGTGGGCTGCAATTTTTGAGGCAATTGGCTGTGGCTATTCGATATTTATCTTGTCCAAGTGCTCGGTAATAGAAAAAGTAGAGAACTGCTTTTTTTTTGTCTGTGGGGATTTTGGCGAGTACATCGAGAAGAAGCTTAGCAATAGCACCATAGAGAGATTCAAATTGCTATATGGGAGAGAGGAAATTCCAAATATCTGCTTGGAAGATGCGATGACAGATATTTTTGAAGACACACAGCAAATCGATAAAATTCAGGTTTTGCTCACCAGAACATTTTCAAAACTAAACAAGATGCCTCTGAAATCAATTTTTAAGAGCTTTTTCTACGAAAACATTGCAAAATACGACAATTTTGAGAAAGACAGGGCATCCGATGCCAATTCACAAGGTTCCACAAATAAAAAAATCAAATCCAGGCCAAGAATCTTGAAAAACAGTATGAATGGTGTGTCTAGCATTGAGGTGGCTGATGATATAATGAAGTGTCAGATCAGTCCAGAGAAAATAGTTGACTTTTTATTCATGCTTTCTAAAAAATTTTTACGACCTGTTTTTGGGCTCAACGATTTTAAAATTTTGAAAGGCAAAATCACTCTGATCTTGAAACGCAATACTTTTGAATCCGTGTCGCATGAAGAGCTCTTAAGACATCTCAGAACCTCAAAGCTGAAGCTTTTCCACGGCCTAAAAGGCCTAAGTATCTTAACTAAGACAAAAATATTGAGAAACTTTCTAGCATATCTATTTAATAATGTGTATCTAAAAATTTTAAGATTCTTTTTCTATTCTACCGTAACATCTCATTGCAGAACCAAGTTATATTATTTTCCGAGGATCGAATGGAACAAAAAAGTAAATCTGTTTCTTGCTAGCCACTTGAAAAAATTTGACACGGCAAGAAGCAGCAATGTTTTTGCTACATTGAGGTGTATTCCAAAAGAAAATGGATTCAGAGTTTTGTCGAACTGCTCTAATTACAGCAGCCACCTACAGAAGATATGCTCAAAGCCTAGAATTGCGAAAAATGCAAAACCTGATCAAAATTGTAAGTGGGATAACAAGCTGCTGGATCCGCAGAAAAAGCATGATTGTAGATTGCATTTTGATAAAATACAAGAAATATACAATGATCTAGACCCCATCTTGCAGATCAGTCATGCTAACTTTTTAGCAGAATTAAATCAAAATCATACAAAAAATAATAATTTTTGTTTTCCGGCAGATCAATGCATAGAAACAGAAAAAATCAACATTGGACCTCCTGGAATCTGCAATAATACCAGTAAGAGCAACAAAGGTGAAGATAGACGCAGTAAAGCAGGTAAAGTTTTTAAAAACGGGTTTTTGTCCATCAACTCTACCGTTTTGCCTTTCCATTCAATCATAAGAAAAGAAATGGTTGGAAAATTGGGGTTTTCTCTTTTGTCACACAAGAACGTTAAAAATAAGCTTTTTTCTTATCTAAAAAGCAGAAAAGAGAGGTTGTGCATGGTAAAGATCGACCTGAAAAAATGTTTCGACAACATTTCAAAACAAGTACTCGTCCAGATTATCGACAACCTGCTGGCCAAGGACGAATATTACTTCAGAGAATTTATTTTATTGAAAGAAGGCGATGTTGGCAACAAAATTGACATGAAGTATGTTCGAGGCTCTCCAGACTTACTTTTTCCTCTGAATATGGTTGATTGCTCAAATGCGCAAGAAGCCCTTGGATGTGAGATAGACGGAGACTGCATAATTAAAGAGAACAAAACCAAGATATTCAGCAGGTCTGAAATTCTCATAAAGCTGAAGAACATGATTGAAAACACGCCAGTATTTTTTCAAAATTCCTACTATAAAAGAAAGAAGGGAATCCCTCAGGGATGCACGATATCTTCAATTTTATGTGCACTTTATTACGGATACTTTGATAAAAAGTTTTCACATCTGAATGTTTTTATTTCACGATATGTTGATGATTTTTTGGTGATTTCGGAAAACATTGAGCCAATAATTGAATTTTTCAAGATCTCAGACTCGTTGAGTGATTTCGGATTCACAATAAACTACAGCAAAGTGGCTGCTAACTTTAACATCGAAGATGTAATTTTTAAGAAAGCAGAGAATACTCCACAGCATCTTCACAGCAAAATCAATTTCACATCAAAAAGTATCGACTGGTGTGGATTGAAAATATATGACCAGGGCGTTAATGTCAAAAAGTCTTCTAGCTGCGAACATTTCAGGTACTTGTGCTATCTCTCCAACAGCAACCCTGGAAGGAAGCTTTTCTATAAAATAAAAAAGGCGATGTCAAGCAGATCCCATTCTGTCTTCCTGGATAAACTGAATTCAAAGAATGGAGAAAACATTTTTGACATTTTTTATTTTTTAGGCCGTAAAATCAGAGTTGAGTTGTTGCGGACAAGCTTCATCAATAATGATTTTATCAGAAAAATGCTCAAATGGTGTGTTGATGAAGTAAAAACGATTGTAAAAACTAGAAACATTCATTTTGATGCTGAAAAAATAGACTCAATAGCTGAAAAGGCTTTTGAGAGATCAGAGGTTTTGAAGATTAAAAAAAAGAAATTTGTTGCATGACAATAAAATCGTTTTCATATGACACAAGTTTTCTTTCTAGTTTTATAAACCATTAATTATGCAAAATGAAGCATCAATCATCAAAATTGTGCTTAAAGTTGAGATTTGCAAATTCTTTATTTTAGCTTCTAAAAATATTTACAGAAGAGAATTTGGCCTTAGTAAAATTGCTATGGAAGAATGCTTCAGATTGACCACAAATTATAAGAAGCTGCAAAAATGCGGTGACATGATTTACTTCTATAAACCATGCTCCAAAAGATTGCTGGTGCTAAATATCAATACTAAAAGTATAATTAGAATGAGATTTCGAAAGAAGATAAATAACTTGAGAATAAGATCAGGAAGAATATTTTTGTTCCATGAAAATACAGTTGAAATATACAATCAGAAGACATTTGAGCCAAAAAGCACCTTTATCATACCAAACGCTGAAGGAATGATTTACTTAAGATACGATAAGTATATTTTTTTGAAAAAGAACCTGGCAATACTTTATGAAGATGGGAGAATGATAGAAACCGTTAATATTTTGTATTACCAGTTTATTGACGAATTTTTAGTTTTATTGAGGCCTAACGAGGTTGAAATATATCAAGAAGACGTGGGAAAAGTTTATTCTAAGCCACTCGAGAATTTTACAGAAGAGTTTGTTTCTATCTCGAGATACTTTGAGAAGAAGTGTGGCAATTTATTTTTCTCTTTGAGAAACAAGAAGCTGTACGTCCTGCTGGGAGATAGGATTGTGGGACATGACCTTAACATCTATCTCGATGAACTTAGCAATTCAGGCGAGGTATTTTGTCCTGACTATTTTGTCAATTTGCACAGAAACATTGCAATGTTCAACAAAAGTTCCAAAAAATTATTGCTGATGGAGAAGAATATGCAAAAGAAGATTTTAAAAGTGAAATGTGATGATTTTGTTGCAGAAGATGAGCAACTTTATGTTATTTTTAACAATGAGTTTAGGATTTTTGAGAAGGCGAATATTTACAAAAAAAAGTTCCATTTGGTGGATAAAAACATTAAGTATGATGAAAGAGAAGATGAGTTTGACGAGTCTGACAGCCAGTATCATGATTTTGAGTAAATGTATGCATTTTGTTGTGAAACTTTTGACTTTAGGTTATAAATTCAGACTTTTCATGTCAATTTTATCTTATTTTTAGAATTAGAAAACAGTTTAATGTAAAGTTTTTACCTAAATATGATGTCCTGATAATATTTCATGGGCAATAAATTTATTAATTATTTATGACATATGATGAGCAATAAAATCTTGCAATCTCCTATTTTCTTTCGTTGTATAGCAACCAGCATCTAATTTTATATGCCTAAGGAACGCTTCTAGCCTATTTTCACATTTAAACTGTTTTTACATTAATTTAGGTCATTTATCCTGTAATTTAAAGTAATATATATTAGTATTAATAAATACTTATTAACTACAAAAATGAGCTACTTTTTATAAATTGTCCTAAGTTATGTTATATTTCCCTTTATTGCCAGAAGACAAAATAATAAACAAGGTAAATAATTTACTTTTCAGGGCACTCTCCAAATTGTACTTTAATTTCTTTTTATTCTGGTTGATTTTAGAATGAATATTATTTTTGCAAATAATTCTGTGATAATTGTTTATAATGTCAAGTCAAACTCCTGAATTGCTGCAATTTCAATGCTAGCCTGTAGATGATATTGGTTAACTGCTCTTTTTACATTAGCTTTTAAAACTTGTTCCATTTATTTTGATTAAATATTACAGGATTGTTTAGATCAACTAAGCTGATTTTTAATTATACCTGGTGTTGTTTATTTTGTAAATTGATACTCTACAAACCTGTAATTCTGTTTCTAGAACAGGTATGAGGCTAAACTTTAATTTTTCACGATCAGAATTTATCCAATAACAAAGTATTTCCAACATAAAAGCATGAGGCGCACAGGGTTCGACGATTTTAACAAAAGATCGATTTGTTTTTTGGTTTATTTGTAAACTCAGAGATAGCTGGTAAATTGATGAAAGAATGTTTTGATTGCGTTTTCTGCTCTTAAAAGCATGCAAGACCGACCCCTTAGATGGTCCAATCCGGAATGCAAAATATTGCAGCCAACACCGAATGTGAGGAAATTTATAACAACATTATCAATGAAGTATCCAAAATTGAGAAAGGCGAGGCTTTTCAAATCAAAAGTGAGGATCAGGAGAACCCTTTTGTCGATGAATCACCCTCCAACGACAGTGTTGACACTTTCGTCCCCGTTGGGACACTGGCAGCGCAAATTGAGCAAAGTGCAGCAGCGGTTTTTTCAAACAGCAGCACTTTCGATACGAAAAAGTTCCGCTCTTTCTTGGAAGCAGTAAAAAAGCATTCTGCAGGCCTTTCAACAAAATTTTCAATCAACACGGAGGAATTTTTATATTTTCTCAGATCTTATTTCGAAAAAATAAAAAATAACGACGATCCCGTTGAGAGCTTTACATTGATGCTTGAAAGAAAAGGAGACAAGAAGATTATCGAGCTTCTTGCGTTGAAGTTCTTCCGGGTA
The DNA here is from genome assembly GCA_030522765.1 of Ophioninae sp. B BG-2022a. NCBI lineage: Eukaryota > Metazoa > Arthropoda > Insecta > Hymenoptera > Ichneumonidae > Ophioninae sp. B BG-2022a. Next base: position 8,436 of record JAPYZJ010002277.1, read on the forward strand.
ATATTTTTACAGCAAATTGCAGAGAACATCACGTTTTTTGAGCTTTCAATCATATACAATTTCTCAAAAATGTATCTTAACGAAGACAAGTTTCTCCAAAAAATCAAGAAGATACTTTTGAAGCTTTTTATAGTTCAAATAATGACCACATATCAAACAATTTCAACATACATCCTGTCAAAACAGTTTTTCTCCGAGTTTACCACCATCTTCGAGGCAACGATAAACGCGCTGAACGGCACAATTTCGGAGATCGGTGTCAAGGAGTCTGATGTGTCCAAAATAGTCTTCATTATGATCTGCTTCACATTAGAGAAGAGCAGATCCGACTTTTTGAGGTCTTATTCATCCAAGGAGCTTTTTTATTGTGCCGTAAGAGCGATTAACCAGGGCTATACCTTTGCGAAGAGGCTGGAATGCTTTATAATTACTAAGCTTAGATGGAGGCTTGCCTGCGATGAGGAGGACTATACAATAGACAAGATTTACCAGACTGTTTTTAAATATGAGTTTAAGAAGATCATCGGGTCAGTCAGATCAAATTCGTTGTATTTTCCCAAATACTCATGCAAGACCCTACATAGATTGTCATCTAACGAGATTCATGAAGACAAAAATAGAATTCTTGTCACAAAGGTTCTCCAAACTACGCCCAATGCCAAGAAAATGAAAGACTCGTATTCATTCTCCCCGTTGAGCAAGCGGATAGGCGAGGCCACTAAAGACAAAGAGAGTTTAGACAGCAAGAGAAAACTAAGGTTTGAATAAATACAAAGCAGATCAGAATAGCCTGTTTTACAGAAAAACTTAGAAGGGAATTTTAAAAATACCGAAGATGAAAAATTTAATAAAAAATTTTATTCACTATCATCCATACTAATGTCTTTGTATTTGTTGACTATCTTCTCAATTTCGGTGCTTTCGACTCTAACAAATTCTTTGTTGTTTGCAGAGGAGACTGTTACAACTTCAATGTCAAATTGGGGATCGTTGAGTGGATCAAAGCACTTGTACAGAATTTTTATTCCCTGGTCAGTCAGATCCTCCAAGCTCATATTTTCTAGATCTAATTTCTCCAGTTCAGTCAAGGCTCTTCTTTGGCCATTTCCTATCGCACAGGCCTTCCATCTGGTGACCTTTCCGCTGGGATCGGTGGCAAGCACCTGGTATTCGTCATTGTCCTGGCATATTGTCAGGAAGTTTGCACCAATAACTCTTAGTCGGATTTTAGATGTAAACAAATACACGTGGTCAAAGATTATCTTTTTTATGTACTCAAAGGAAGCATTTTGGCCATAATTCGAAGAGTAGCTCCTCAGTGCCTTTTTGACTAAGTTTGAAATAAGAAGGCCGTCAGACAGCAGGCCTGAAAACGCCATGTATGCATTGGAAGCCAGCCTTCTTATTCTCTGGTCAGACTCCTGGACCAGCAGGTTGGAAACTCTCGATTTTGAGGCAATCAAAACGGCACCACTGGCATTTTTCATTGCTATTGTGGTGCTGCCATTATCAGCCCGCTTTTGTGCATACCTCAGCTGGAGTATGTCTCCATTTTTGTTAAAAATGTTTCCAAAATCTAATTCAGCCATTCAAGGGAACAAAAAATGAAAAACAATTTTAGATGTTTTTAAAAATCAGATTGTCTTAGCCTAAGCATAATTAAACTATTAAAATTCTATCACCTAGTAATATTTCATGGATAATAAATTTATTAATTATAAAATTCTATTCCTTCTTAACAAATTGTTTGCCTGCCTTCTAAAAACTCTATAAATAGTTTATGTAAAGTATGTTATTCTTGAGAATAGCGTACAAATAAAAGCATATGTATTTGCTTTGGCTTTCGTTCTGTGATTCGCAAGATCAAAAACTCATCATTAAATTTAAGCAAAGTATCCCAAGGTACAGGACTTCACCTCACTAGTCACTATCAAGTTTATCCTAATAGACAAACTATGATAGTTATACAAATTACAAAACAGATTTATTTTTTATGTTTATCTTCCAAGTGCGAAGAAATGATCAAGCCTGCCCACTGCGAATAACACAATGAGAAAGCTCTATTCATAATCAAGCAAAGGCTGACGACTGAAAGCTAGAGTCTTGAAAGCTCAGCCAAACAGAACAGAAAAATTTTGCATTTTAAAAAACGTAAACTTATTAAGAACAAGCAAATTTAGAAAAATTGAATTATAAAAAGACTGGTCGGAATTCAACTAAACCACACTCCAAAGAGCTGAATTTCATTAGCGAGCACATGGCTCAGATTTCCACAAAGATTTAGAAGTCTTTACTCGTCATTCCAGCCTGAATTAGTGCGAACCACAAGGTTCAAGATCGGTAAGTAACTAAACAAATGATTCTGAATAGTATCCCCACGATGGGGTGGAAAAATCTGCTGAATTTATAGCAAAAATATTCTAGAATTTTCTGAAAATTTTACTCAGACATAATAAAAATTACTAATGGAATTGAAGCAAACGCAATAAAAGCGTGACAACCACGTTTCCACCCAGCTCTGGAAAGAATTGAAGAAGAAGAACAAACGCCGTCTACTTTTGGTGGCAAAATTAGAAATTAAAAATTTTATAACAAACAACGCTTTATTTGTTTTACTTGTCTGTTATTCAGAAAAATTGATATTTCGCAGATTAATTCTTGGAATGAAAGTTAGCAAAACACAATGTAGAAGGCCTCTAAAACTGCAGGACAGCTAAACATAATATTTTAAAATTTATGATTTATTACTTTAATCAGTTTATAAAAAATATGTCCCCTAATAATGAGTGATTCAAGATTAAACTACATGTTCAAGCTTGCCAAAAAGAATCCTCGATTCCAGTTTTCACTGCTCTCTGGCGCAATCCTCATATTTCTCAAGAGTTACTTTCTTGGATGCTCAATCAGAGCCAGAAAGCACTTTGAATCATCCTCTTTGCATTCATCATCCCTCTTATTAGATATTCTTCACATGTCAGTCTTCAAACTCACTGCTGAAATCTTCAATATCGTGTTTAGCCTGCTGAAAGCATTTTGCAGATTTGAAGTCGAATCCTTCGTTTCAGGCGAGTTATTCCTGAATTCGCAAAAAACTGATTTGAAAGCGTTTCTAAAACTCTCTTCTGAAGAGCATTTTTCATTATTTGCCATAAAAAGAAATGCATTCACAAAGTTCTCTGTTTTAATGCTGTTTTCTATTCCTCAAAACGTCTTTTCAATTTTCTATGAGTCTTACCAAATTGTCTTCTGCAGCGAGAAGTTTCGCTGTTACGCATTTTTTTCAATATTGTTTTTGATGGCAATCTACATATGCACAGTTCACAGGGCAATCACAGAAAGGACAAGTTTAAGATCCATCTATAACCAATCAAGAATTGAGAAAAATAGGGTGTGCAGGGAGATTTTGGACACATTTGAAACTGTCAAGGCAGATCTTGGCGAAGAAAAAGTTCTCCAAAACTTTAACGTAAATTTAAGGATGGAGTTTTCTAAGAGCTTGACATATTTTGTTGCATCAGAATATTACCGTTTAATAACGAGATTTTCAGTGCTAGCCCTAAAAATATTTTTGATTTTTCTGAGGCTCTTGGACTTCCAGCATTTTGATCTGAGGCAAATTATCATGAGAATAAACGTGATGAACACAAGTCTTCTTGAGCTAAGAAACAACTTATTTATGTTGTTAGAGTACTGGTCTGAGGCTTACGTTGAGCAGCCGCCACAGGTTAAAAAAGAATGCGAATTTTCACTTGCAGAGTCTATTCAAGCAGAATGCCTGAGAACCAACAATGAGCAAGGTGCTAATGCCGCAAAAAGACTTAAGAGAGCAAATCGCAAGACCTTGTCAAACAATCAAATATGCAAAAACGAGTATTCTTCTGATTCGAGTAGCTTAAAGTGCAGCGAGATTCTGGCCGAAAACAGATTGAGCTTTAGTATTCCAGCAAGAAGTAAAACACTGATTATTGGAAGCTCAAGTATGGACAAAAACATGGTTTTAAAGATGCTGACCTGCCAAAAAAGCTATTTAGGAAGTCTAAAAATTGGCAAAACTGAAGTTAGCAAAATTCAAGATGACAGCATTTATAAAAAGACAACATATTTGCCAGAAACACAGCTTGTATTTAATAAGTCGATAGCCTATAATATTTTATATGGCACAACCATCACATTGCACTCGGCAATCCAAAGATTGAAGAGTTTGCAGCTCTTTGACTATTTCAGACAATTTGAAAATGGATTTGACACAATTGTGGGGAATAAGGTATATGGGCTCAGCAATGGCCAGGTGCAGATGATATGCTTCTGCAGATGCATTCTTAGAGACTGTGACTTGTATTTATTTGAGGAGCCTTCCATTTTTCTAGATTACGAGTCAGAAAGCGCAGTTTATAGGGCTATACAAATGCTTGAAAACAAAACTGTGATCGTTTCTACAAAATTTGCGAAAAATACGCGGTATTTTGGCCAGATATTAAAACTTCAATAAATTCCAAAAATAAAAACTTGACATTGAAAAGCCTCAAGGCAATTGTTTAAGCCTTTAAATTTAACAAATAGCCTGTTTAAATCTTATAATACCCAGTATTTGTAGTAATAATGTGAAGAAGTCTATCTTCTTGACAAAAACTTGCTTGTAAAATTAAAAAAAGAGACGCTGAAACAAAACTTGAATTGAGCAAATGCTAAAAAAGAAAAGTATAAGCTAAAAGCTTGGGGATAAAAAAGACAGATTGAATAAAAAACTGTTGTACAGAGTTAGGTCTAAGCTTAGTTAGATAGCTCTGTACCGACTATTCTTCTCGGGAACGAACACTATAAACAATTATAGCTTCTAAAGGAGAAGGCAGGGGTAAAATTTTTATTGCTTTTATACCAAAAATTTACCAGCCCGATATGGCTTCGTACATTTACTATAAGTTCAAATCATACAAGGACTTCTCCACAATTACGTTTGAGGGAGCAGGACTTCCGCTGTGGGAGCTGAAGTACGAAATAGTCACACAGAGAAAGATGAACTCCAAGGATTTTGACCTTCTGTTTTTTGATGTAGAAACAGAGGAGCAGCTGCAGGATGAGTACATGCAGATAAGCAGAAACAGCCACATAGTTGTCCATCGGATCCCTGCCTGGATGTCCAAAACTGGGCTCCAGCTGCGGGAGAGGAAGGTTGAAACCACGACAAATGTTGCAAAAAAGCTGTACAAAGAGCCGCCTGAAAATTATGTTTGCTTCAGGTGTGGAAACAAAGGACACTTTATACAGCACTGCCCTACAAACAATGACAGAAACTTTGACATTGTGAAGATCAGAAAACCTTCTGGAATACCGAAAGACTTTCTTGTCAAAGTTGAGGGCGATCTAGAAGGAACAAGCGCTATACTGGTAACTGAGGAAGGCTTTGTCAGGGCTAATCCCCAGACACAAGAGTGGAGAAAGCAGAGCCAGCAGTATCGAAGCGCACACGAAATTCCTGATGAGATTAAGTGTTCTGATTGCAGTGGTGTGCTAAGAGATCCTGTAGTGACAAACTGTGGGCATGCCTACTGTGAAGGATGCATAATGGTTGATGATAGCTGCATAGTTTGTTCCAAGAATGTTACTCGTCTTTACTTTGATCAAGATTTGAATGAAAAAGTAAAGAGATATTTAAAAACAAGTTAGCAGAAGTCACACTTCAATGATTTGTAAAACTAAGTTAGGTTTTCAATTGTAAATCTTAGAATCAGGCATCGTATAATTTCATCGGAAATTTTTATTAAAACATTTGTTTTGTAACTTACAGATTTTTTCATACTAAACGGCATTTTCATACAAAAAACGTAATCTTAATAATGACTATAAACATTTAAATAAGCGTAAAATAATTTCTAATGCTAAAAGCATCTAGCAAGTTTAATTAATTTTGTAATCATTGCATTTTCTTATACAAAAAATACTCGTAAAATGGCTTATTAGGAACATTGTCAATGTCACTTACATCAGAATCATAAGCATTTCTAGATTTGATCTCATGGTCTGAAAAGTCTATATCATACTTTACCTCTAAATCCTTGATAAAAAGATCCAAGACTGGTATAAATCTGAGGCTTCTTGTGACCATTAGTCTTTGAAGAAGAGCAACAATCCTTTGCTTGGGCTGTTCTATTCTTATAAAAAAGCATCTGCCAATGAAAGAAACAAGTTTAAAATCCGAAATATTTGTATGAAAGTTCGTTGGATGTACAATGTAAAAATAAACATCAAGAATTCGCTTAAAGTCAATGCCGTTCTGGCCGTAGATTTCAAAAATAGTAGACATTCCTTCGAGCGAGGCTAAGATGTAATTGTTGTAGTAAGCCAGCTCAAACTCTTTGTATTCTCTGAGAGAAGAAACGCATTTGTCGTAGCAGTCTCTTATAGAGCCAACAAGCAGAGTGTACAGGCCTTCATGAAACTCCTTTCTAATAATTTTTATGTACTTTCTTACACCAATGTACACGCTTTTATTACAATTGGTATACTTTTCCTTTAGTATTGTAAAATACAATCTTTGTAAGGCATTCACTGTCTTTATGTAATTTTTTTCGTTTATTGCTGATATTTCTCCTTCTTCAACGCCTCTAACTTCACTTTGAAGCTTCAACCTGGTTTTTTCTTCTTTCTTCTCTTTTTTGTCAATTATCCTTTTTTTTGCAAAAAACCCCTTTCCAAAGATCTCCCTCTTTGCACGCTTGCGCTCCTCTATCCTTTGCTTGTTATAGTATTCCTCCTTCTCAATCCTAATCTGGACACACTTTTCCAGATATTTCGAATCAATCAGGGCTTCAACCAGCAAGTGGTTGAATCTGCAATCCAAACATTTATCTATGATAATAAATATGGTGTCACCAATAATGTCATTCTTGATGCGGTCTACAAGAACCTCAAGGCATAATCTGGAAACAGGATGAGACAGGCTGGATCCCCTCAGGACCTTGGCAACTATTCTATCCGAAAAATTAAAATGATCCACTGTTCTGAGGAGCTCAGCTGCAGCCTTGTAACTTTCTGGCAATTCAGAATTGCAAAGCTCTTTGATATACACATTATACTGCGAAAACAGGCACTTGTCAAAGATAGACACTTTTATGTTCTGGCTCTTGTGTTTGACAACATCCGAATGAATTCTTACTTTATACAGTGGAACAATGTTCTTAAATACTTTCGCGAGAGACAGAAGAGCAAGTCCAGTGTCATCTTCTTTTAGTTTTTTAGTCATGCTCAGTATCTCTCCTATTCTGCTGATGTTGCTTTCTGGATTATTGATTACTTCTGTACAAATTTCTGCCAATTTTTCTGAAAACATTTCCATTTGAACGGTCTTAAATTTACTTGCACAATAAAAGCTTTAAATTTTTCGTAAAAATTTTGCTGAGGAATGAAAGTGGTTTTGGATGCAAACTGCATTATAAACAAGGCAATTCCAGCAAGCGAAATTGCAGAAGCCTTTATAACAAGCTCTGTTTTAGAGGAGATAAAAGACAGAGCCAGTGTCGAATATTTGCATATGCATGGGTTTTTAGTGACTGAAAGAAATCCCAAAGACGAATATGTAAAGCTGGTACTAGAAAGAACCAAGGACCGTCTTCTTTATCTCAGTAGTACGGACATAGAAGTTGTTGCTCTGACTCTTGAAATATCAGAAGAGCTGGAAGGATGCTGGATATCAGCCGAAAACATTAATGATTTGCCAGCAGTGTTATGCTTGTCAAAAGACAATGCAGTAATCAATGCTTTGAACATGTTCAATCTCATCAACGACACCAGCTACCAGGATAAAAAATTCAAGCTCAGGTGCTATGCTTGCACTGCCATGTACGATTCACACGTCGATTTTTGTAAGCATTGTGGATACAACACAATTACAAGAGTTTCTGTTGTGAATGAGGATGGTAAAGAGAAAGTACTGCTTAAGAAGAACTATACTTTTAAACCTAAAATTATTAAAAATGCAAAAGGAGTGCCAATAATCTCAGCCGATCAAAAAGAATATGCAGAATACTTGAACCAGCAGAAAAAAGCTCAGAAAATCAAGTCTAACCTAAATTTTCTGGGCTAAGAGACTTTCCACAATAAATCATTGATTATAGATATTGTTGCTGATTATTCCGTCCAGAACGTTAATTTTTCTCTTTTAAAAACATTCTTGCACATAGTTTCAATGTCTTTACACTTGAAGTGCTCAGTTCAGAGCTTGTAGAAAAGAAAATTTGTATTTATAAAATTAACTTTATATATTGTTAAATGAATAGCCCATAGCTACTATTATATATAACATAAAATAGCGCTAAAAACGTTTATTTCTCATGCTTTTCTTTTTTTAAGAAAAGCAATTTCTAGTTTTTTTATTCCTTTTCGTTACAATTTGCAAAAATTTTCTCCCTTCAAAATGGGTTCCAGAAAAGCAGCACTTATTAAGAGACGACTCTCTAAAGCCTTCAAGCAGAACCAACCAATTCCAGCATGGAAGAGAGAAAAGATGAGCCCTAAGGATGGATATAACTTTAAAAGAAGAAATTGGCGATCAACAAAGCTTAAGATATATTAAATTTTCCTTATATTCTGCTGTGTGTTTTGTTACTATATTCTTTGTTGTATTGCTGTTATTGTTATTTACTTAAATTTTGTTTATTTGTTGTTTATCTTTTTTTTTTTATTGCGGTTAAAGGACGTTCTTAAGAAAGCAGTTTGAGGAACTTTGCTTACTTTCCATGCTGAAATCTTGTTTTGTAATTTGTTTAAATTTATGGGCAAGCTTGTATCAATTTTAAGTTTTACCTCTGAATAAATAAGAATGTTCTTTTACGACTTTATACATTAAGTCTAGCACTTCTACAGCTTTCAAATTTGTTTTAGGAATGTTTAATCTGCTGTTTAATTAGAATCGCTGAAATCAGATCAAATAAAAAACTTTTGATTTTTTTTCTTTTTTTTCAGTCCATTTTTCCCGCCAAATAAAATAGCCCACGATGGGCAACAACAAAAAATTAAGCACGTTTGAGGAAAAGCGGATCACCCACAACTTCCTAATTTCTAATGACAAATACAGATTAAGATACACATCGAAGGGGAATGCGAAAAAGCTGTCTATTCTATTGAATTATCACATCACCTGCTTTGCACCTATTTTACAAAAAATCATTGATTTAAAAAAGTATGATACAATAAAAATATTCACTAAAAGTGCATACATCAATGATAACAAAGAGCTAAACGATGAGTTTTTTAATACGATAATTGTCAAGGACTATACTTACATTATTTACAACCTTGATATTATTAGAAATTCCCAGGATGTTTCCTATTCTCTTTTTTGTAGAATTCAGAAAGACTAGGCTAAATTAAGCTTCTTTATACCAGAAAAATAATGATAATTTAATAAAATATTCTAAAAGTTCTTTAAATGGCATTTCTACTTAGAATCAGCAAAATGCAGAGATAATTAACGTAGCTCATTTAAAATTACGGTCTGTTGTCGAACAGTACATATAATGACCTAAAAACATGTTCTTTTGTCAAATGTGTAAAGTCATTAATTTTCTAGTCAAACCTTTTTCTAATTAACTTAAATCTCCATAAACTAAGAATAAGATTTTTGAGCTCTTAGGCTTGCAGTTGGTGTTCAATTTATAATACCTTCCAGCTATCAAGAACTAATCAAAATAGCAATTTAGTTTTGCTCTTAAAATAAATTATCGTCAAAATTTTATTCAATGCCTAATAATTTGATATTTTAATTTAAATATATTCTGATTGTCTGTTGTTGATTGGCAGAACAATGAATGTCAGCAAGTTATTTGAGGAGGCTGGGATGCCGTAAAAAGGGGCTAGAGCTGAGCATCTCATATTTACGATTTACTGAATTCCCCTTTTAATTAAGGGGATAATTAAAACTTTACAAATTCCATCAAAGTCATGGGCATAATGAACTCAGCATCACAAGAAAATATGCCAGACAAAAAGCAGAGTGAGGCCATGAGCTTAGACAACGAGACAAGAATGATAACAGATGCACTCAAGAGACATGGCGCTAGCACGGTATTTAATGATGAAAATAAATCGTTAGAAATTTTGGCAGCGATTATTTATCAAAAGTATTACAAGCATCTGGAAAAAGAAAAAGAAGAGCCTTCAAACAAAACAAGTAAGGTCTGGACTGCACTACAATTCCTAGTGAGCATAGCTGTAGTTTTGAGTCTTTTTGGAGTTAATTTTTCAAGTTTCTTTTCAGACATAAAAAGTCAAGTAAGTGGAAGTTTTGATTTTAAAACAGGTGACAATTTGACGTCGAGGAAGTTTTTCGGAAAGGAAGACGTTTTCCAAGCATGGCTGAAATTATGCATGAAGAGCATTGAAGCAATTTACAGCGATAAGACCAAGGAAGAATTGGATGAGGATTCAATCTATACAAAACTAAATTATGTTTTATTTGGGCCGCCGGGAACAGGAAAAACTTTTTTCGTGCAGTTGCTTGCAAAGAGGCTAGATTTGGAACTTAGGAAGGCATACCTTGAGGAGATAGCGGATCCTGAATATTTGAAGCTGACCAAAAAAGAGGAGAAAGAAGAATATATAAAAAAACAGCCATCACGTGTGTGGTTCTGTGAGGTGCAGCCTGGAGACATCAACGGAAAGCATGTTGGAGAATCCGAGAGCAACATTAAACTTCTTTTTGATGAAGCCAAAAACCTGATCAAGGACAAACGATGGATGATTTGTATTTTGTTTTTTGACGAAGGAGACGTATTTTTCAATCAACGAAGCAGCGGAAGTGATGCTGGTGCTGTTTCTGCTTCAAATGTCAAGTCTGAGCTTTTGACCAAGATCGGTGTTATAAGAACCGAAAGATACATTCCTCTCTTTGTTTTTACTGCAACAAATAGAATGGAGGACTTTGACGATGCATTCAAGCGGCGATTTAATCATCACTGCAAATTCGGAAATTTGTCTTTCAACGAAAGAAAGGAGTTTGCTAAGTTCCTTTTACACGAGTTTAAAATGGAAAACGATGAGCTGTCGCTTGTTGCACATTACACAGCCAACAAGTCTCAGGCTTTCATAGCCGAAAAAATGAAAACTTTTATTGAAGTTGAAGATAGCACCAAAAGAAAGAAATTTTTCTATAGAAAATACATTGATTTTTTAAGGGAGAACGAAGACAATATCAATATGATCTAGCTACACAAAGTGTTTGTTTAGAATATATATTTATATTTATTAGATTTCAATTTGAGGAACACAACAAAGTAACAAAAGCTATTCTCAATTATATGCCACTTTAATGTCTAAGAAGATTAGAGAAGTTATCAAAGCTGATATTAACACAGGCTAGACATTAATGCTTTTGAATCAACTCTTAAAATCAAATAAAAAATTATATTAAATTCTTATTATTAACAGCATTCATTCAAACCTTATAACTAAAATATTCTATGGAACCTGAGTATTGTTAAACAGACTAAGATGACCATCCTAAAAGTCTTTTAGAAAGCCTGACAAAAATGTTTGTCTCCAAAAGACTAGCTGTAATTTAATTTTGTACATCGTCACAGGCTTAATTCTATCTTATATCTCAAACAATATCCTATGACATCAAATATCTTGCTCCACTTAAAAGAAATTTAAGTTTGCAGTAAGATTAAAATTTTTAAAGAGTACAACTATTTACAAGAGTTTATTTTACCTGACAAAAACTATACTTCCCAAATGCTATCCTGGCAAAATTCCTCATAAAAAGCATTACTCCAAAGAAGAGTCTAAATGCTCATCAGAATCCAAATTGAAGTTTTCCAAATTATTTAAGCTTTTAACCTCTGTTGGATATGCTTTAAAAAAATTGCCTTTTAGATACAAGGTTTTCAAATTCGTCAGGTTTGCAAATGAAGGCGGCAAAGTCTTCAAAAAGTTATCACTAAGATCCAATTGTGTTAGACTTACCCATTCTCCTATCTCCCTCGGAAGATATTCTAACTCGTTATTGTTAAGAAATAATAATTTAAGACCACTCATCCTTCCTATTCCAAGTGGTACATAAGTCAAGCCATTGTCAGAGAGATCTAATTCTTTCAAATTTACTAATGCTTCCAAGGTACTAGAAAAACTAGTCATCATGTTGCTTCCTAAAATCAACACCTTCAAATTTGTACATTTCGAAATAGCAGAAGGAAACATCGACATTTTATTCCTGCCAAGATTTAGAACCTTTAGCTGAGTCAAATTTCCGACTTCTTCTGGCAAAGATTCCAATGAATTGAAGCTAAGGTCCAGCTGTTTCAGTTTGGTCAAGCCTCCCACCACTTCTGGAAAAAAATCAAACCTGTTGTTGCGCAAACTGAGGTTTTTCATCTCTTTTAGGTTTCCCAAGGCGTTAGGAAGTGCTTGAATTCTATTTGACGCAAGACCAAGCACTTCCAGATTCGTTAAGTTTCCTATTAGATCAGACAACTCGATTAACCTGTTAAAGCTCAAATCCAGAATTCTTAAACTACTGGGCAATCCTGATGTAAAAGGAAATTCTTCTAATTGATTAAATTTTAGATACAACTCTTTCAGATTTATTAAGTTTGAAAACTTGATGGGGAAATATGCTATCTTATTTTTATCGAGATAAAGCTTCTCTAATTTCACACAATCACAGAGATTCTCAGGGAATGCAACAAGCTTGTTCATGCTTAGATCAAGCTCTTTTAGATTCTTTAAATTGCCCATCTTTCTTGGCAATGATATTACCTTGCATTCGTAAATACCGACAGGATCTCGATTTCTCATTTCACCATAATTAGAAAATACTTGTTCCAAAATTCCTTGCCGATCTAACGCTGTAACAGGATCAAATCGGCAGTTATATCTTAGGTTTAGAACTTCTAAATTCTCCAGCTCACACATTTTATTTGGCAATGACAATAGTTCATTGTTGGCCAAATTTAGATTTTTTAAGCTTTTTATTCTCCCTAGTTTAGATGGCAGAGATTTAAGTCTGTTGTTGCTCAAATCAAGCTCTTCTAATTTATTAAGCCTCCAAATTGATGATGGTATCTCTTCTAATTTATTTCCGTTGAGATATAGCATTTTCAAATTGCTGCAATTTTTGATGTTCTCATTCAATGAAGTAATCCCTCTTTTCGAAAGATTTAAAGTTATTGCGTCCTGATCGTCTTTGAAGTCATACTGGTAACAGC
>JAPYZJ010002278.1:0-27321 GCA_030522765.1 Ophioninae sp. B BG-2022a
ATATCGATATGATTCCAACGCCATTGTTTAAGTCAGGCAAAAACCTTTTCCAAACACTCCAAATAAACCTCCTTCGCATAGGAGAAGCCTACTCTACGAACTTTTGAAATATCGTGATTTCTGAGATTCTGGAAAAGTGGCCAGGGAAGACGAAAAAATTTTTTTTCCGTTTTTAAACTCTTTAAAGGGTCTATTTCATCGGAAATTTTCTGCTGATTACGAATACGCTCGATTTTTTGCCGAAAGTGCAAAATTAGACTGGGAAAATGGGAAAAAACTTTTTCTAGAATATTTTTTCGACATTTTTCCCTAAAAATGGAGAGTTTAAGGCGAATTAAATGGTGGATTTGTCTTCAAGGTATAAAAATACATCGTCATGGACCTGCGATATGACACTAAACGCTTAAATATAATAATTATTTCGAGGCTTATCCCACTGAACGGGCGCGCCTTATTGGTTGCCTTTCAAAATGAATAACAATTAAGGGGTTGATCCGGGAAGCATACATGCTTGTACCAATCGACTCAGAATTTCACGCCCAACTCCCCATTCCACGGATGACAATCTTACGTGGGACACCCTGTATATATATAGAAATATACGAGGAGCCGGGCTTGTCTGCTGTCAGTAAGTATACGTTGAGGAAGGTCGGGTTACGACTCTCAGACACGGTGATAAATCAAGTTAGCGCTTCTCTTCAATCGACTCTCCGGAGAGAACGCGCGTTAATGTAGTCGTATAAAAGTTCCAATTAACGCTCGTCTCGTACTCGGGATTTACTCAAGGGAAATAATGGAAAGCAAAAGTAAAAAGCTCAAATCTTTTTTCATTTATGGAATAGTTGGCAAGGTTGCTCAAGCATGGAATTAAAAGAATTTATCATTACAATTATCTCGATTGCAATTGCAACTATCAATTATAATTATTACTCAATTACCTGTTACAATAATTAATTAAATTTCGATTGTAATTTCTGATTCAGATCTAATTCAATTATGAATTAATTATTTATTGAATCTATTATTCTCACTTTTATAAATAATGCAATTATCACAATTATTCATAAGATACGAAATGGCATGATTTGGATCGTTCAATTAGACCTTCGCACTGGGAATATCGCATGAATCGAAATCTTCTTTTTTTGGTAATTCTCTTTTCCCCTCCTATTGCAATTTATATTGCATACGTTTCAACGGACTCGTCCCTTGCCATTGACGATGGGGAATTATGGATAGGGGATAGCGGTAAAAATGTAAGGGCAGAGAGAGAGGACGGGGAAAAAGAGGGATCGAAGAGAGAAAGAGGGTGAAATAAGAGGAGACCGAGAATCTCCGACTGAACGTACCAGAATTTCTCATTTAATTTAAAAAACGCTGCTTCTCTCGTCGTCGAAGATCCGGAGCGTGAAGTGTGGCGAGGCAAAACCGTATCGACGAGACGAACGACGATACCATCCAGGCTACTCCGCCTAATCTAAACTTCCACAGCATTTTTCCCCCTTTTCGAGCAGTCCCCTTTTTCTGCTCCCCGAGATCGAGAATTCGAGGGTGTTCTTTTCGCAGACGAGAGTCTCGCCTCGTTTTCGGTCCACGAGCTTTCGGAGCCCTTTGGGAATGGACAACCTTCCAAGTATAAACGATTATTGAGATATCGATTTTTTTTCAATAAACGTAACGTTAGGCCGTTTGGATTTTTTCCCCTTGGAGATATCGACCGTTCGATTGATGCGAAAGAGTACTGATGAAACAAAAGACTTTTGTTCGAAATTGATCTAGTCTTTCTATTTTTATCCAAACTACATACAAGTCTGTTAATAATCCACTGGCGGGTGATATATGCCGGTAAACGGGCTTTCGTACGCGTACGTTGCGTCTGAATACCCACACAGCCGCAAGCTAGAAACGAGAGCGGGAATTCGGCGGGAGGCTTTAGGGGTTGGTACTGTAATGCAAAAGGGACGAGCACGAAGAAAGGCAACCGCCGTCTACATTGAAAAGGACCGCGGTCCCTTTTCCAGGCTACAGGTTTCTCCCGCTCCTCTTATCTGACTCCATACCCACCTACAAGCCCCCATATCCGTTTCTCTAATTGCCAATTATTCCCTCGCGTGTTCCTCGCTCGTATGTATCACAATGAAACAGAGCTTTCGACCGGTTGAGATTTCCCCGCACGTACGTGTATAATCGAATAAAAAAAACGCTTTTTCATCGCTCACTTTTGCTCAGAATCAAACATTGGCATCCGATCGTTTATTCCCGAAGAAATTGACCTATTCCCCGATGAAAAAATCTTATTGAATATTTTCCTAGTTCTTTTTCAAAAATCCACGTAAATTAGAATTCGTAAAAGTAACGAAAAGAGCATTCTATTAATCGACTCTTCAACGAAACTCTGAATTTATGAAGAATGATGATAAAATTTTCGCTGGCGACCAAAGCCTCATCCCACTTATGTAAATTCGTTATTCATGCGACTTGTATAAATTCGTCAATAATTATGTATAAATAGAAAAAGCTTTTATTTACAGAAGACCGGAAGTTTGTCATGCAAATGACTCTTGAGAAATAATCGGCCTACCCTGCAAATATGCTTTCATCGCTTGACGCAGTCTAGTTTCGCCTCTACCTGTAAGGTCTAGCGAAATTGCCTCGACAAAGTCTGTGGTCGAGGAAACATACATTTTTCAACAGTTCCGCACGGGTGCTCGTCTATCGACCGCAGATTTATCGAAGAATTTTAGCTTCCCGCGGACGAAGGATCCACGACTCGAGCGACTATATATGTAGATTGCCTCGTACTCGCGGTTTGTCTATGCAGATCTTCGATAGTAATTCTTAATAGGCTTACCGCAGGTCTTGGTAAATCCCTTGGTATCTTGTTAGTTTATGCAACTTTTGACCCACATGTGAGAACAGCGATTAATCGTGGCTTACCGCTGGATCTCAAAGGGCTGCCTATACACGTTTGTGCAATGATATATATATATATGGGGCATTCCATGTCGATTCGAGCTGGGTTTGACCCGTCACTTCTCCGATTTGACCCGTGATTTTTTATGTTATTGTACTATCTCTGAAAGGTACTCGAGAATTTTTCCAGATTTTTTCGAAACGATTTGACTTCACAATATTTTTTATAAACAAAAAATTAACACCCAAATTTAAAATTGTTTCGTGTGGCGTACAACGCGGCTTTTCCGAAAAATATAGCTTTCAAGAGTTTGTTAAATTGGCGAACACAATCTTATATAGCTAATTACTTTTTAAAAAGTAATCCTCGAGCCATTAATGGTTTGCTATAATCATGCTACTAGGGATTCTTGCTATTAAAACATTAGATTTTTTATGTGATACAATTTTCAACGACGTACCTATGAACCTATACGTCGCTTTTTAACTCGCAGTTGCAAGAGAATATTATTTTACAAAGGTTTCAATCTGCGAGGATAATTAAGAAAAATTAACTATTAAACTATTTAACCGAGACTCCGTGCAAAGTGGATTCGAAATACGACTAATTATCGAACGTACTATTATTTAAATTTTTATTTCTTATTTATTAAAAAATGTTTTATATTTAAAGAATCAACCTTCCTCACTGACACGTCAATTTCAGGTTTAAAAATAATCAACATGGTTCGAATTTGTCAAAATGATTTTTCGCTGAAGTTTACCTTTCTGTACGTAGCTATCCGAGCAGCTCTCAATGTCACGGCATTCCAATTATAATCGGGGACTTCCGTCAATAAACCGTTGTATTGTTGTGATTATGAGTGGCACGCTCTCCTCGACACATATATCACAGTTAGTCGATTGTCGTGACACTTGTCGTACTGATCTCACGATTCGAAAGAAAAGTACAACATTTTGATAGAATTCTCAGCTCACTCGGAGTCTTCCACCAAAACTGGCCACGGAATATTTATTCACCTTTTTTTATGCACAAATTCCAAAGATACAAACGTATGCAATTAAAATTCAAACTCGAATGATTTTTTCGAAAATCGAGTCAAGATTTCTATTTCTTTAAAGTTCCGAATAACTTTCAGCATAATCGTTCAATTGTTAATTGAACGATTAATTCAATTATTAATATTCAAAATAACAGTATGTGAGATAAAAATTTGTTTGTGCTCCAAATACTGGTTTGCAAAAAGTCTGGTCTCTAGCATTGACTCCTCGGTTTTCCAAAGGTCTGTTCTATTTTATCCAAAAAAAATTCTTCTCGATCTCCTTTGTTCGTAGGTGAATTTTAGTGTCACCAAGAACGCACTGGGCTTTTCGAACTTTTTTCGCCTCTCGTTACGATCGACGCATCGGTTTCCAATTTTTATGTTGCATTTTTTAAAGATCCTGAGAATTCCTTTTTCGTCCCATTCTTCTTCGTCGGATTTTGGTATCACCTAAAAAGTTCTAGGCTTTCAGCACCTTTTTTTTTAAATTCACTAGACGAGCACCGTTGCTTTCAATTTTTTTTTGGTTCACGACCGTCGACTGCTCGAATTCCAGTGTCACCAAAATTGCACAAAGTTTTTCCAACTTCTGCCGCTCACTGAAATTATCTCTTCGCTTTCCAGAATATCTTTTTCATGATTACACAATCCAATCGATGTATTCTCTGTCTCATTTTGTCCTCTTTAAATTTAAGTGTCACTACAAACACACTGGGTCTTTCGAATTTTCTTTTCAACTCACCATAATCGTGTCCCGAATTTCCGTTGCACTTTTTCAAATCCAGTAGATGTTTACGTCATCCATTATTTTTGCTTAGCGAAACATTAGTGTCACCAAAAACGCACTGGGTCTTTTGCTAAATTTTTTTTTGCTCATCAAAAACGTTTTTTCGATGTTCAGATTTCACGTACCATATTCGAACAACCAGAAAGATGATTTCTCAGTCCATTCTCTTCCAGTCAAATTTTAGTGTCACCAGCATATTTTGATTGTTGTTTTTTCAAAAGTATTTTTCGATTGAACGTAATGAGCGCGATGTATTAGCTTCGGTGGATCGAGAAAACGAGACTACGTGGTACGTCGGCTCGGGTACTGCGTCCGGGTCGAGCACCTACCTCTGGCACAGTCGTCATCGAGGACTCGACGCAGGCGCTCAGAAAACCACCCCTGACATGCACGAGCCGGTCCCCTCTGATCCGAGCCACCCAACTCTTTCCATCTGTGTGAGTCGACACACAAGCGAATCTGTGTTTGTTTGGGTTTGAGTATGTGCGAGTACGCGAACCCGAACGACCCTCAGAGTCGAGACTAACCAAGCGAAACCCAACCCAACCCAAAGCCCGAACGTCGCTAACGTTACACGAGAGTGCCAGTGGAGAAGCCAATTTCGCAGTAATAATAGAGAACTTAGGGAACAACGAGGGGCAATATCCGGTCTCAATTCGATCTCCGAAAGATCGATCCTTGCGAGCTGCTGCGAGATTTCGAACTGACGTACCTACCGTTGAAGTTTATATAGTTGTTTCAATACAACCTGCGGACTTGTGTACACGTGACTTATGCATGAGTTCATTCATGGGTCGCGAAACACGTGTGGGAAGACGAAAAACCTAAAGGAGGACTTTTGAGTAAAATCGGGATATTTTATTGGTAGACTTTTTGTGAAACATTCGATGGGCCTGAGCAATCCTTGGATTAATTCAAGGGATCTAAGTAATACTTGGATTTATTTCATGAATCCAAGTAAATTACTTGGATTTATTTCATGGATCCAAGTAAATTACTTGGATTTATTTCATGGATCCAAGTAAATTACTTGGATTTATTTCATGGATCTTTCCATCGATATTCAAATCTACCTTTACATACGTATACATTATTTTCGAATTTATAAAAAATCCACGAAACACGAATGGCACGAGCTTCCATACCCCTTTTTATCCCAGATAGTGAACTTTTTTGTTTGAGTTTGCGCGCTCTTCCCATCCTGCGATTGGAAACGGAAAAATTGCGTTGCCTTTTTGGTCCCTCGTAGGACAAATGTACTGGGCGATCCTGTGGGAAAAGGCGCTCAAATTTACGCATGCGTGGGCGTCGGTTACCAAGGCTACAAGGGATGCAAGACGCGTGTGAATGTGTATTGATTACTCTGTAGAGCGCCATTCGACGATCTCTATCGTCCCGTATCTTTTCCCTGCTTTTCCCCCGCCCCCTCTCCCCCCCTATCCCCCCCCCCCCCCCTCCCCCCGTTCCGCACTGTACATCGAAAAAGTAACGTCATTCGTTTTTTTTTTATTTTTTCCCTTCCCTTCATCCATTTACCTCCGCATGGACCATCCTCTGGAAGTCTGTGGTCTAGTTATCTGAACCTCGAGATCGCGTACTGAGCAAACTTTTACGACAGAATCGTCATTGGTTGACTCCAGAAAATAATGGATGTCTTTTTACTACACCTAACATTTAAAAAATAATATATCTTAAAATTTCGTGTCTAGGTGCTTCATATAACTGTACAAGGATTTCAATCGATGGAAACAATCAGGATTCTACTGTGGGCTGCATACAAAAAAAAAACCAAAGGAAAACCGTTCTCCTTCCAAATGGATTTGTTCACCGCCTCCTTGTACTTTCTTATTCCAAGCGTGCTTTCATCGTTTGTACTCCTATATGTGCATATCTATATACACCTGTCACAATAATAGCGAGACTCAGAATTTCCGGATACTTTGTCGTCAGGCTTGTTAGCTCCTCTCACTTTCGTGAAATTCAAATAGGACATCAGCAGGTTTCTTGCAAAGAAATAACATTAAAAAATCAAACTTTTAGATTTAGACTTTTATTTATGTCAATAGCTGTTTGGATGCCTTTTAGGATGTCGTTTTATTTTGAAAATCAATATTTTTGACCCATAAAGTTATCCAAACGTTATCGTAGAAAAGACACCCTGGAGTACGATTATCGATGCTGGCATGTGTAATTGTTAAAAATGACTCAACAATATCCTTTTGTTCATCGTTTGTCAGTATGACGATTGAACGCAGGGTTCGAAAATTTGGTTTAGACGGAACTAATTGTCCGTCGTCCCAAATGTGTTTTGTAACTCCTCGGGTCAACAACACGATACAGATATTCTCACGTGTACGCTGAGATTCAAACTCGTGTGTAAAACAGGAAATGGTGCAATACGTGGTCCATTCATTGAATTAAGGCCAAGGCTGAAGCCACGAATAATTGACATCGCAATGTTATTTAATGTCTGCTTTGATTCGGGTCTCGTTGATCAATAAGTCACGTGCTGAAAAATAGTTTTGTTTTTTAGTATTTCGAAAGAGCAACAAAGAATTCTTCCAAACTTTATGAAAAAAAAAAACAAGGATCGACAATTTTTTTATCAAATGAATAACAAATTTCCAGCATTTTTGTCTTTTTTTATTTCTTCTTTTTAATTTTGCAACTTTTTTCAAAATGCCTAAGTTTGACAACTTTCGTCAGGAAAAAATAAAAATTTGGATGCTTTTGTCCCCTTTTAAAAAGAATTCAAACAGGATTTTTTTTTTTAGAAAAAAAGGTCGTGTCGGAGACTGTGAAAAGAAACAATGAAGAAAGCAATGGGCGAATGATAATAACAGGAGAGGTGAAAAGTTTTCTGAGAAAACATTAGGATAAACACGTCGTTTTGAAAACGCGAAGCAAAGTATTTATTTTTGCTAGTAACTCTAGTTCGAAGTGGAGGCAAAAAATGATTCATCAACATGTCGAAATATATTTAACTGAGGCACTGTACTGTTACAAATTAAAGGCACTTTCTGCACTCGAGCAAACGCAAACTCGATATATGAAATACGAAAGTATATATACATATATTTATATACTTTTTTACGAATTTATATATAAATTCGATCAAAGTCTTCACATTTATTTACAGCAAAAAAGCGAGAGACAATCGTCTTTATCGATAACACGATAAAGACAATAACGACACCGACACTCATTTTCTTTAATGAACATTTTTCCGTTTCCACATATGAGCTACGATGGTTTTATATCAACGTAAACAAAATGTATTAAATTCTTACGATTGTATAAAAGAATTTGTTGAGTAACGTCCAAAACTTGGTTGCATTGCCCCTTTCGTTCTCCCTCTGTCATTGGCAGACACACATAAACCCACACGCCGATGCGAGAGCGTAATTCTCGCACATTTTCAATGTGACGTTATATAGGTCCCAATTAGAAATATGGCGTGACAAAAGGTGGAGATACGCTTGCATTACGCGTCACACTCTTGTTTTCACCTGGTCTCATCATTTTGTCACACTGTATGAATACAACAATACAAACTGTGCAAATGGAAATAATTCGGGGAGAAATTTGACGATTAAGCCAAAAACCGTAATCGAAAAAAAAAAACTATCGATGTCCCAATAAGGACATTTGTTTATCCACTCTGTCTGCTTTTATTTTATCATTTTATTTAAGTAATATTTTTTATTGATTATTTTTCATTTATTTGGTTGGGTCATTTATTTATTCATAAATTTGGTGAATAAAAAAAATCATATTCGAAATATCCTCTTGTAATTCAAGCCCAAAAAAGAAAGAAGATATGAACATGAACTCAGCATTATCCCTTTATTAGTAGAAATGAGTCTTATAATTTAATAAGTAATTTTGATTATGCTTTTTGGGGCGTTCAGGTTTTCAACCCAAAAAAATTCAGTGACATCAAAATGAAAATAAAAAAGAACAAAACGAATCTGATTTTGCGAAAACTCCGTTCGGCAAAAAATTGTCAATTTTTTGCGTCAACAAACAGAACGTTTTCTTAAACAAC
Source organism: Ophioninae sp. B BG-2022a (assembly GCA_030522765.1). Classification (NCBI taxonomy): domain Eukaryota; kingdom Metazoa; phylum Arthropoda; class Insecta; order Hymenoptera; family Ichneumonidae; species Ophioninae sp. B BG-2022a. Next base: position 8,792 of record JAPYZJ010002278.1, read on the forward strand.
ACAATAACCGTGGCAGAAATAACAACGTCAAAATTGAGAAATTTCTCTCGGCGATTAATCGGTCGCCTTTCGTCGTGGTTGTATCCCTGAAGGGCGTACTAGGCGGTACCTCATGTATGACCGGTATATAAATGGTGAAACTCGGCAAATTCGAGAGTCACTCGTCTGCGATCGTGTCTACCTCGTGCATGCGTACTACGACCAGCTATTTTCGAGCTAACCACCATTCGAAGTGAACGAACGAATTCTAATTTTGAGATAATCGAATTCAGATTTAAACGATAAAAAAAAGCGGCACGAACGATCGCCAAATGACTTGAATGACGGAAGTCAATATGTTTGCGAAATGTGGGCTAACGATTCTGCTAGCTGTTGCTACGATCGGGAGCGCGTATTCGGTTACTTTGGAAAAGTCCAAGTACGAATTTGTGAAACCTTCAACGGTTCCGGAACTCCCGGAGGAGAGACGTTCCATCGCCTTCAAAGAAGAATCTTCACGAGATAACGAAAACGAAAAATCGGGACATCAGGATAGTGAAAAAACGAAGGAATCGGCTCGACAGGACAAACAGAGTAGGACAATATTGCCAACGCCTGGGCCAGCAGCCGGCACAGATGAGTTTGCCAATGGAATTCCAATTGAATTTAGAATTTAAATTGAACTTAGAATTCCAATTGAGCTTAGAATTCGATGCGTTTGTTTGGGTTTTGTAAATATGAGCAGCTGTTTCAAGTAATTAGTCGAACTGGATAGGCACGTTTACGATTAGAGAGGCATTGAAGACACGAGGGTTTTATCGAAACGATTTTTATGTTTAAGCTCTCATTGTTGCGGATCGAGGTACGAAGCTGGTTCTCCGAGCCAAGCGGACTCTGCATCTGGTAATAACAGTGGTCCCAGGTCTTCCACAGAATTGGAAAGATATCCTTCGCGTTATGGCAGTCATCCAGAAGACAGGTCGTTCAAAGATCTCCATCTTTCGCTTCATTAATAAGTTTCTTTGAACTGGCGGACGTCCAGGAAGCCTGGCAACCTCCAGTCATTGCTTGCTCATTGGGGTCGAGTTGGAATCTTTTTTTCGCGACGATCAACGTTTTATTCGTTGAAAAAACATAACTTTTGTCTTTATTGCTCAATGAAACGGAAGATCGTAATGGAAAACGGTATTTTTCGATCTTGGGAATCCATACGGGACAAACGATCTTTTGATCCAAAGTACCGATAGTTTACGATTTATCATGGTCCACATTGATAACTGACGTAAAGTGCCAGATTTTTTTTTACTGATTGATACGATTAGGTTCGTTTTTCTGTTCAATTAGGCATGGTTGGCAGAGCTTCAATCCTGGAACTTCGGGAAGACGAGGGAGCATTGGACCACCTTCATCGTCAGATTTATATGGGGGTGGCTCCGGTGGAGACAGGTATTTTCATTTTTCGATAGCAAACGAGTTAAGGAGTAGGAAAGCATTTCCAGAAAAATATTGAAACCTCCACGGCAATTTGGAACAAAAACTGGCATATTAGATAGGAATGTGTTATTGGAAATCAGGTACGGTACAAAACGGCCTTATTACGGAGGAGAGAATAGTTACGAAGGTCACAGTGGTGGAAATCGACCAGGAAGACCCGGATACGGATACGGCGGGAACGGCTACGGTGATAGCGGAGCTTACGGGAGCGACGGGTTCGAAGTCAGTCGCCCTAGCGGCGGATACGGGAACCGACCACCCGTTGGTATAACTTTTAGTGGTGGTCGTCCCGGAACTTACGGCAGCGGTCACGGAATTTATGGTACAATCGGTGAACAGGAAGCCGAATTTCCACCACCGGATGAAGGCCAAGATCCTGTCCATCCCCATCCGGGAGTTAATCTACAAACTCAGAAAGTGAGGATCCGTTTGAGATATGAAAATGAAATTCATCAGGTTGAACAACGTGTATCAACTTTTGTTGCTTTATCAAGAATCAAAAGACTATAGAAGAAACAAAGACTCGTTTAGCTAAATTTTTCCATTTTTTTGGGATACAGGCAGTTGCCTTAAAAGCTCTGGCAGGTGTCGCCCTCATTGGAGCTGCAGCCGCACTCGCCACCAATCCAGTTCTTTTGCCCATCGGAGTATTGGCTGGAAGAAGAAAACGATCGATTGATAATTCCCCTGATGCCAGGGATATCGATGTTCACATAATTATGAAATTATTGGATGATCGAATTCAGAAGGTTACCTGTCCTTTCAAATTTCCTCGGTTTTCACATTCTCCGATTCGGCATTCTTTTTCGCTGAACAAAGTTTTTGTTTCTCTCTCTCTCGCTCTCTCCAAAGATGTACGGAGAAAAAATGAGAAACGAAATTCTGGATTCGCCAAGTTGCGTCGCGAGGGTCGTTTGCGAGATTCAGCAGGAATACGGAACGGAGAGAAACACCAATCAGGATGATAACAGCGATTGGCTCAACGTTTACGATCATATGAAAAAGTATCTCGTGAATTTGTAAGTCTTTCTCCACCATTAGAAAACCGACGATTTTTAAATTATTTAACCGCAAAAAATAAATATTGTTTGGTTTACAGACTTCAGCGAAAAGTTTTGGACGCTAACTTACGATACAAAAACATCAAAGAAATGATGAAATCAGCGGAAGTGTACAACGGAAATTGCAACGTTTTCGTTTGCGATTTAAAAAAGGACTGATTTTTCAAAGTTTTTTTTTCGTCATCTCAATGTAATATCATCGACCATCCCAAAAAAAAAAAAATAAAACACAATTATATCCGTTGAAAACTTGAAGTATCAAGACACATTGCAATTCAGCAAATCCAAGCAAATCAAATTGAAACGTGTTTTAATACTTTTGCGAGCTCTTCGTTTATTTCCTACAAGGATTATTTCCAGTTCTTCGAAACGTCGGCACTTGAAAAATTGAAGAATCGAGAAACACACGGATTATCCGATATCGTTTAATGACAGTAGCTAATCATTATCGTTAGTAATATTTATAATAAATTTTTCGTTTTCTTGTTGTTCCTGTTTTTTGTTGTTGTTGTTGTTGTTGTTTCACTTATAATTGTAAACTCATTTTAAAACGGGCTAGGTAAGTTTCTTGGCTTTCTGGTAGAGGGTGTCGACGACTTTTCCCATGCTGTGTATCGTGTCAAGAGCTATCTCGTAAGTCTTGTCCCGGGGTGTGTCCTCAAAGACGATCAGCACGCCCTCGCCTTGATCGAGTACCCCCAATAATTTCTTATCGAGTATCATTTGCGAAAGTTTCTTCTCGACCTGGGCGATCGGCAAGGATATGCAGGAAGCTATGTGGCTGACCTTGAAATCGAATCAAGCATTCGCAAGTTCGTACATAAGTGAACAATAGATCACTATCGTTAGATATTTGCTAGCTGGTTCATAGTTAGCGCGTTATCTACTTGGTTCGTTGGTTAATTTGGCTGCTCAGTTAACCGATTTGTCAGAGAGTTCGTTGGGTAGTCGGATAGTTTATTAAAGACTTGTTTAATTAGATAGTTAGCGGTAATCGGTCAAAATGAGTAAATAACGTTTTGCCTTAATTTTTCGTGCTTCCCCAATGGAAGCCCAAGTCATTTTCTACGTTTGTTTGTTCCAATTTTTCTAACTCACCTGTACGCGCGAGTACGGCTCGACGAGGCGGCAGAGATTCTGTTCGAGCATAGTGTTGTAGAGGGAACCGAGATGAGCACGGACGATAACGTCGTCTTCGAGCTGTTGACGATACTCCTTCACCGCGGCCTGAAAATCGGCCAGAGAACGCCGATGACTCGCCTCGGCAACGGCTTTCATCGCGTCCAAATCACGACCCGCATACTTGACGGCCAGTTTCCCTGACATTATCGACTGTACGTCCTCCGGTGTGCGAATCATTATCTTCGAGAGCAACATGTATTTGAGGGCCGTTAACGACTTTGGATTGTCGATACTGTCGTATCTGCGAGACGAAAGATTACCTAAATATTATTCGAGCGGCCTTCCATTCTAATTACACGTTCGCTATCAAATTTTTTCACTCGAAGTAACGAAGCAAAATTTTGCCTTTGGAAAAATGAAATATTCGGACGAGCGAAGACACGCGGATTACCCTTCGAAAGCTTCGTAGAAGTACGAGTAGGCAGTCTTGAAGTCTCTTTCGTCGGCGGCGTGCAAAATTCCAGATTGCAAATCTAGCGCAGCCTGCATTTTGGGCGGACAGTAAATAGCGTTGGCTGTCGTTCTGGCGCTGGTAAGAGCCGCTCGGGACTTGGCCAAATTGCTCAAAGCGTGATAAGTCTTGCTCTCGAGTAATTGTACCTCGACGAGCAACTGCTTGTCGTCGAGTTTCTTCAATTCTTTCAACAGCGTGGAACCCAATTGAAGAGCGTCGCTGAACATTCCGGTGTCAAAGTACAGCGCTATCAATCTCGTTTCCAGCGACTGCCGAAGGAACGTCCTTCTCTCTTCCTTGGCCCATTCTATACATTCTTTACACAGCTGTACCTGTTGGCCCAAAAAAACGATGTTACATCCTAGATCGAATTCTAATCCGCGTTTATACTCGAAACCACCAAAAAAGTCCCAAACTCACTTTCGTCCAAGGAATAATCTCACTTTTCATATTCGATCGGCAAATGACAGATGAAAGATGAAAGTCGAAACTCACCTCGATTCCTATTCCAGCTTCTAAATCAAGGAAAAAGTCAACGAGAGAGCGTACGAGTTTGGCGGCTTTGGCCTTGCTGATGAGGCTCAAAAAGGGCCTGGTAGCTTTTATGAGTTCCGCGAGTTCCTTGGCCTTGCCCTCTTTCTTGTAGAGTTCGCCGAGCTGGAGTATACCTTGTTCTTTGAGACGAATGCTTTCTTCGTCGTCCTCGTCGATACCGATGGTCGGATCCGAAACGATTTTACTCAGCAAGGTTATGCCTTCGCTGCTGTTCGTCACCGAGACAGCTCGCGCGCGTTCGAATAACATAGCACCTGCCATTTTTTTCACTCGGGAATTATCGTCTTCTTTAACGTTCGCCGGTTCACACAAAAGAGAAATACTTTCGACAAAATAAATCTTTTATCAAACACTCGAGAAAACCAACTTTCTTCGAATATCTGATACGTTTGATGAATTACGAGAGATTTTATCGGACAAACGAATTCGCCAACTTTTGTTTTCAATTTATTCGAGTTCTCCTTTATTTTTGCTTCAACAGCAACGCCGAGCTCGCAAGGATAAAACTCGTGTCATGCTGGCTACGTGAGTCAGTGGAATAATCCTGCCTAACCTAACTTCGCGATACAAGACGCATGGGGAAAACCTTTCAAATTGAGATATCCCTGGGGGCAGCACCTTCTCCGGGTTGGTCGCTTCTCAATGGTACTAGAGTTAGTTACTTTTCCGTCAGCGGGTGGTACGGAACTTTTAGTACTCGAGTCGGCCACTCTAGTTACCGTGGCGCTAGTTATGTTGTGAGATGGCCAAGAGTAACATTGGTACGGCGTACCGCAAATGTGGAGACGCTGTACCCGTACTGTACCGGTAATGTGGAAGTACTTTTGTGGCTACAAACCCATTTCCGTTGGCGCTCGCCGGACCGAAGCCAACTCTTGTTTGGGAAAGAAACTCAAGAAGAAACAAAACTGCAATTACGACGAGACCGTACAAATGGCCATCACGCGTTTGTCCACCGTTTTCTCGATCGATTTCAAAGCAACCGAGATAGAGATCGGGGTCGTTTCGAAAGATAGTCCAAAATTCCGGTACATTATTTTCACCGCTTTTTAAATAATTCTTCATAGGTAAAAATGTCGTCACGCCTGATCTGTTTCAGGGTTCTGAGCGAGGACAAAACAGACAAACATCTCACTGCCATGACAGATGTCCCTAAACATCGCGATCACCTCTCAGAAGTAAAAATTTTTCCATGTCCGTGTCCTTGATCCATTTTAAGAGGTGAATAGATGGTAGCAGGCTCTTTCGAAAATGGTTCCTCAAGGATTCCGGCGTTCGGTCGGTCAGAAACTGTAAGAAAATAAGACATTTTTTCTTCATTTGTATGAAAATATCGCGAAAATACTGGAGATACGAGAATAAGGCAGTCGCAGCACAGAATACTTACTCCACTTGTTATCATTCTCTTCCATATGACAAGTCCTTTGGCTTGACTCACACACCTGTTGTTTGTCAGATATTCCACCATTTTCTTTTTCTCTGAATAGGTGAACGGTCTTCGACTGCAACAGAATTCAATAATACGTATAGATAGTATAATATCCATATATTTGAGAAGTTATTGGACAACCTAATATGAAATATGTTCAACTTACGTATGCGCAGTGCCAGTGTAGTATGCCTCTGTTTGCTTCTTGAGGTTGTCTCTCCACTCTTTGTTCCGGGATTTTCTGAAAGCAAAATATTTTCGTAGTTCGTATTTCCGATAAGAATCGCGTGTTCACTAGTGCCAATTGTTTGCAAATAATAATTTTCGTCTAGAGAATCCGTGGATTTAGCCATCAGAAGTCAGGCATCTTCCCTTTGGGATTCAAAAGGGATTTTCTTTCGAGTCCATTCATTGCCGCTTTGTGGCTGCGTTATTGGACAGTTGGATGCAAAATAGGTCGTCGCTATTATACTTACTTGATTTTATTATTTCTCTGTTTCCTGTTGGCCAAATATGCTGGATGCGCAGGATTTTTCACCAAATCTTTGCCGCCGGTTATTTTAGCGTTGTTTCCGTGGTGGAACCCTCGTAGGTTGCACGTACCACCGGGCCCTTCGTCCACAGCATTGGCGCGCGGTGTAGATCGCTCTGGTTCTTCGTTATCGTCGAGTTTGTCATCCGAAATAACGATGAGCTCGATCGGAACCACGGGCGCTTGGTCACAGATTATCTTCAGGGACTGATTCGAATCGTCACTGAGTTCTTGCTCGTCACGGTCCGTGTTCTTTACTTCGGTAAATGTTTTCGAATCCTCGTACACATTTCGCGACGTGCTAGGACGATGATCGTGATCGTCCGACTGCATTTTCAGGCTTGTAATGCTTCGTTGCACAGTCTATAACCAATCGAAAATTACAAAATCAATATTACGAAATTCCTCGAATTAACAGTGTTCAAACCGAATAGAACCCAAACAAAACCGTATAAAATTATTCGAATCGGTCGTGCGAGTTGGTTACGCGTTATGACCTTTGTTTGAGAGATCGCTCTACGTTTGTTCGGATATACGGATCAGTTCCGTCAGTGCCGTTCGGTCGGCTGTGTTGAGATTGTTAAGATTGATAAGGTTTGCCATTCCTCTGGAAAAGCGGCGCTGCGACGGCTCTAGTAAGGAGACGCCAGTCTTTATCAATTGAAAACGAACAAACTCAACCACAATGCGAAAATACATCCTCTGAACGTTGAAACTTTTTTTTAATTACGGCGTTCGTTATGCCGAAGTGTACAACGTGGATGTATGCTAGCAATCGTTTTATTGAACTTATACATTGTTTTGCTACGCGTTTAGGTTATGTGAATAACTTTAGATACAACTTTAGAAATTTTTATGAAAATCGGATGAAGAAAAAAAGTGTCGTATTTTTGTTAACAAACTTGCAACTTACGGAAATTTATGAGATCCCGACACGTTTTTTCCGCGGGTTTTTCAGATGCCCAAACTTTGCAACAAGGTAACTTTGTATCGAAGTGTTCTTTCAATACTCGAGCGTGCGTGTCTAAGCCCGGGATTCCCAAAGCGTGCACCGCGGCGCCACAGCAGCCAGTTCCCGCCTAAAATCGACCCCCACTATAGGCTCTTCGCCTATAGTGGGGCCGATTCTTCCCGAAGCTCTCCGAGCGCTCCTATCCCTTTGTTACGGGCGCGTAAGAGTCCAGAGTGGGGGTCGATTTTACACCGTATCTCCACGGTGGCGCTAACGGCTCCGCGGCAGCAGGCGAATATTTCAAATATATATACACTAGCTTCACGGTAGTTCTACGGTGGCGGTACATTTGAGATAATTTAGAAATAAAATTAACGTGCTATTCACGCGAGGGTATTCCGTGGGATAACGAATATAGCGAAAGAATCTTTGGAAAAAGATATTGCAGCGACGATAAACTTTATTTAGGCGTGTCAATTATTTTTTTCACGTGAGTGATCAGATCGCCGTAGAGTCTAAAAACGTAGACTTCTATGAGATCTTGATGCAACATTTGATTGACGTATAACGATACAGTACGGTAAAACTCGTAGGCATACAGGCTATCGCTTATACAATACTCGATAAATCTTTGACAAAAAAATTAATAAAACGTAGACAGAGTAAGAAAAATTGTATGTACACAAGCAGGCTTAAAATTATTCGAAAATATCTCGATCGCGTACACTGATAGACGTAAATATCGATGATCGATGGAAACAAAAGTCAGTACGTAAAAATATAACGTTGAACGTCAGTCGTGCGTGTTTCAGCAGATGCAATCACGATCCAGTTAAATATCGCTATTTTCTTTCGTTTCGTTTCTTTGGGTGTACTTCTGAAAAGCGAAAATTTGATATTTATCTGATATATCTGATTCGTGTCGTACACGTTCCTTTCCATGTTTCGAAGGAACCCTCGAAAAGATTTTTGAGGGATTTGCGTTCGCTTAGGTTTACATTTATTTGTTTGGTGTTGCGTTTGGGTTTGTTTGGATTTAAATGAGAGTTGACGCGTGAACTAGGCGGAGAACACGATAACTTGTATAGATATGATCATAGATATACCCAAATACCAAAAATCGATATCTCGAAAATTATGACGCGTCGCCAAAAAACTTGTCAAGAGATTTCTCAAAATATTTAAAGTAAAGTATATTCCAATTTTCGCTTTTCGGAAGTGCAACCGCTTTTTTTTCAATCACACAAATTCCATTAGTCGAAGATTTTGGCCAGCTGAATCATTCGAGACGTTTTTTTTAACATATATAAAATTTTTCACCCCCAATTTTTTTAACACATCGTATTCTATTCCCCGAACGACAATTTTTCATCTCTAAAAAATATTGATCGACGACTCGTTGGAATTTACGGGTAAAATCACATGAATTTTTATCCTAATTTCGTCAATATTTCTAAAACGAGAAAACGACATCTAAAAAACAATGATTCCTTGATTATTTCAATTTTTCCCAAATATAGCAGCTTTCTCTCTGAATTCCGCTCGTCGCGCAGCTTTTTCCTCTTCCTCTCGCTTACGCTCCTCCTGCTCCATCCGTATTTCGTCCTCGAATTTGTTTGCTTTTCGCAATTGCTCGATCTGCGACAAAAAAAAACGAGAAAATTCGATTTTTCGAGAAAGCGTACAGTCTATGGAACCCAAACAAGTTCCAACGAAATATGAGAAATAGCCGGAATCGTTTCCTCGTCATTTATTCTAGAGGTCGTTTTATTTTACCTTTGCTTCGAAAAAGTGTTTGGCGCCGGTAACTCCAACTTCGTAAACGTCAACTTCCGTCAAACGTGCCAACTGTCCCAAACCCGAATCCTGTTCCAATTCGCCGGCTCGGGCTTTTCGATAAATCAGGAGAAACTGCAAATACAAAAACGAGAATTATTCCTCATCAGGTGACTGCTTTTATTCGAAGCAATTTTATCGTAACAATGATTTTTGAGATCAATATCTAAGATGTCTTCTTTTGAGCACCTTCAATTTATTCTGGCTACATTCTAGTGTAAAATGAATAAAACGAAGACGCGTTGGCTGAAAAAATGTAAACTTTGTTAAAGGCAAGGTACACCCTAGTCGTATACGATGAATCGATGAAATGATTCACGTCCATACGATTCATAGTACTCTGAGTAAGCCAGGTGGTCGCGTACACTCGCTTTCGTGACGTGAATCATACACGCGAGACTGGCCATCCACCTGGACATTCGCAGTTCGTCCAGAAACGTATAATTTCCTTGCAAAATCATACGTCGCGTACTTATCTTGAATGAAACCGAATAACAGAAAAAAGAAAATAAAAAAACTCCACTATTCTTCCCATAATTGTACGTAACATGTACCATCGCACGCGTTACGAATGTTTTTCATATTTATTTTTCTTTTTATATTCGACTATAAAAAACGAATATTTTTGAAAAGTGTTGTTGCGTTCTCGAAAAAAAGTTTCGATTGAATTTAGCTGCACACACACACACACACACCGTATCCACATAGACTAACCTCCCGAAATGAAATACGTCCGTCACCATCCTCGTCGACTTCCTGAATCATCGCCTTCAGGCCGAGATGAGTTTGGGGCGCACCGAGTACTTCCATCATTCGTTTCAATTCGGCAAGATCCAAATAACCGTCCTTGCCATCGTCGAATCTGAAATGCACGTGTCCTTTTATTTCGCTTTCCTTTCCACGGAATTTTATCATTAATTTACTTAGTGAATCTTTATTCTAATTATAGCAGACCAAATATGATAAAAATAATTCAGCCATTAATAATTTAATCATATAGATTAATGTCATGAATTCGTTTGTTAATTTTTAATAATTGAATCAAATTATTTATTAAATGAAGAAATTCCCAGTAAAACTAACGACACTTTAAAATTTATTTTTTAAATTCGTTGTTACGTTTTTGCTAAATGTTTAGATAGATGTATAGGGTGTACACAAAAAAAATCAAAATCTCTTTCAAACTCTGCAACAAAGTTCGGTTTCGTGTTTTCGTCCATTTTTTTTGTAACGTTTCAACAAACCTATTTGATGTTAATGTAATATTTATTCTCGCGAGAAAAAAGGTTGCACTTTCTTTTCCTTTGGGAGTGCGTATATAAAAAAAAATTATAGGGGAGACCAGTTCGTGAAAACGTGATATTGCAATGATAGGGATAATGGTAAGCTCGGAAGTTGAGAATGCGGGCAAAACAATGGTGCTCGCTCGACATGCCACAGCTATAAATTGCGCAATAACGCTCTAGACAAAGTGCACGAGCAGCGCGATATTTTCACGAATGAAAGTTCTCAGGTGAACCGATCGAGCGATTCGCGCGTGGAATGGCAAAACGTGGTGAAACTCCTCGCGCTCAACTGGATCTTTCTCAATTATTCTATATTGGGTTGGTCGGAAAATAAAGTCGGTTTTCAGTAGTCTAATTTTCATAACTTTTTCACGAACTTTTCATCAACTACATTAAGGACTAAAACCACTCTAGAATGGATGGTCAAACTTTGACAAATTTTTTTTTGAGGATAACGAATTGAATTCTAATTATATTTTTTTAGAGATTATTTTGCGTATTCTGGAGTAGAGAAAAAAATATTGTTATCATTTTTTTGTATAATATGGCCGCGGGTAAATTGAAAGATCATTTAAAAAAAAATGAAAAAATCGTAGTTGGGGTATGTGCAGATTTTTCAACGTGCATCGCACAGTTGTTGTTTTTTTTTTTATCAAGGTTGCACAATCCTTGCCGCAGCAGAAGCGTTGCGCAGTGAATTCCATGCAGGAAATTGTCTACGGTCGATAATCTATTTAAACTAGCAGCGGAACTCGAGAGAACCATTACGTATCCACTGAATTCACACTGGGAGTTTCTACCTTCGCGCAATTTCCTGATAATCGACAACCAGCATTGTTAGCCCTTGGAGGATTGTGCTCCGCCAGATTTTAATCTTACTGCACTCTTTTGCAAACATACTCCACGATAGAGATCATTTTCACCATTTGCCGAAAATGGAGAAACGGAGAAAATTTATTTTTGGTTTTTACGCAAACCGAAAATAATCAAAAATTATTTTTCGATTATATTGGAGCGATCAATCGAGCTTTGCACAATTTCGTCAAGTCTGTTCCAATCCCAATGCAGTTTCCCAAGTTCGTTGGGTAACGCTCGTTTTTTTTATCTCGTCCAGATAACAAAATCGTTCGATAAACCTAGGTATGCTTTGAACAATCACGATTACAAGAGTGTACCACGTACGTGTACTTGCACGCCAGAAAGCGCAGACTTGGAGCCGGAACTCGGTCAAGGAGAGCCGCAGTATTTTGTCGGCACGCTTTTCGAGTGATGGCAGAGGACAGTGCGCGCGCGGTCCACCACCTCGGTGTGCAAAGAAACTTCGGGACAATACACAATGCACCGTCGCGTATAGCTATGCGATTCGACAAGTGGATGAAAGAAAAAGCACCCAACGTTTCGCCATTGAGACTCGAAAATATCCCCGCTACGAAAGGAACATTCCGAAGGGTCGATTCAATGATAGAACCAATAAAAATATCAATTATACGAACAATAATTATCATCATATATAAATAAATGGAAAAATAAAAAATGTATACGAATATAGGTTTATTACAAAAAATAATGTGACCGTTCAGAAATATTTCAGTATTCAGACCGAAACTTAATTCACTCGCAAAAAATTCGATTCTTCATTCAAGTACTCTTAATTATTTTAATTACGCGAGTAATCTTAGTTAAATTTAATCTATACTCAAGTTGAGATAAAAACTGAAGTTAAACTTATTCTTAAACTGAATTTAACCCAATACGAAACTAAAGCCTGTACTGACAAAAAAGTTTATACTCGACTTATACGTAATTTAAATGTATACGTATACTAAAGTAATAAAGGTATTTAATTGAGTACGTTCCCCTCGCGACGAAACTCATTTGTGGTTTCGAGTGGAAAGCCGAGACGCGGTTGATATCAGTTGCACCAGGAAGACAACGAGAGTTTGACGTATAACGGCACGAGATTGGAACGCGTTTAAATTGGCTGCTTCCTATGTTAAGTCGAATCATTGACACGGGCATAGAGTTTCTCACGTACTCGAGGTATAATAAACATACAATCGAGTCGCGGAGAGACTTCTGTCAGGCCCCTACACACGCTCGATTTCTCACTCTTTCGTTCTCTCGTCGATACACTCGTATGGAAATATTCACGAACAGCCGTTGACACGTCGATGCCCACTTTCAGCCGGGAATTCTTCTCAATCGAGAAAACAATGTTGAAACCATCGATTTTTTTAAATCCCATTTTAAACCTATTTTTATACCGCCGTTTGTTTTTTTCCCATTTACCGATACGAGCGCGCGCGTTCCGTTCGAATTGTTCCGAATATCGGAATAATGAAAAGAAATCTCGATAACGCCCAACGAAAAGTATATCTAGGGAAAAAAAATCTCCCTAGTATTTTCGATTCGCGTTCTCGTTCTTTTCCGATGGGGAATGTGAAACGAATAAAGGCATGGAACGTTGGCCAATTAAATATTGAAGAGTCTTTTTAGAAAAATGGACGAAGCGCGGGAGGGGGTTTTCGATTCTTCGTTTTTTCGAAAATGAAGAATCAAAGACCTTGCTTGATGAAGACTGGCGTTAAACGCAATTGGAGGCTAAATATGGAAAATACTTTGAATCATCAACCGGTAACCACTTTTTCATAAGAGTCGCAATTTTTGTAGAAATTCGTTGAAAATGAATGCCACGGTTCCAATGATAAGGAAAACAGTGAGGTAACGGGCGAGCAAGCACACGTTTCCCATTTGTTGATGCGTAAGAGACCTCTCGGGTTTTCCATACCCGTCCAAATTTAGCTCAAGCGAAGATCGAGCTCGTGAACGGTTCGCGTTGCGTAGTAACCTCCAGGCTACGTACACGTTGCCTGGGTAAAAGGGAGGGATGCACCGGCTGCCCTGGAATCCATCGAGTAGTGCTCCCTTTCGGCGTCCTAGCCAGCACGAGTTTTTTCTTCGGGGTGGCCGTCCCGGACTTTCCCCACTATTTTTATCCCCTTTACCAACCAAATTTTTAACTATTCGCCGTTTACGTGATTATTTTTGAAAGCTTTCCTACGAATCGATGTGGGTGGTGAGCCAAAAGGATACAACGAACGGAAATCTCGTATAATTTTTACGCACTCCCGTTGACGGTTCTTGAAAAACGGACCCATGGGGTTTCGAGATGAAAATAGGATTTTTTGAAATCTCACAAAATGACAGTGAAAAAAAAATGTATTTGCATCTTTTTACTTTCTATTTATTGGTTCTGTATTTTCGAAACTATCGGGAACACGGCGAAAGTCTAATTTCGCGTACGGAGACTCGTGTCAGCCTCCACATCACGTTTTCAAAGCCATCGAGAGACGGAAGTCATCGAATCGGTGTGCCACACTCGTCAAACAAGGCGTGCGTTCGTTATTGGTCAAAAGGGTCACCGAGGCCTCAATTGACCCCGGTCACGCATCGGTTAAACGTGTACTGTTACGTGTCGCAGAAAAAAGAAAACGAGTCATCGTAAACAGGTCAAATATCACTTGGCGTTTAACAATCCGGTCGAAACTTTAATGATCTCGCGTTCCATTTTTTTTTTTCAGTTAGCCAAAATAATGTTGCGAATTTTTTTAGTGTGTTCCAAAATCCACGTACAGAATTTCATTTCAGAAAAGATCCGAATTGAAGAAATAAAGGATTTCTCAAAATTGTCACCAGTCTAGGATTTACGAAAAATCTTTTTTTCGATTTGCAGCACATTTTTAAACGTGCTACGTCCAATGCCTTATCTTTGAAAACGTTGCTGTTGGGTATTAAAAAAAATGAAGAGATTTTCAATTTACGCAATGAAGACGAACAAAAACTGGTATGCAGAATCAGCGGTCGATATGCACTTCATAAATTCAATTTGCACGCGCAGTTCTTGCATGAGGTTGATACGTAAGTAGCTACCACTTGAAATCATACTCCAATATCGCCGTTCGTGTTTTCCATTAATCGAATACCTCGAATTTGCATACGAGTTTCATTAATTTTTCTTCGTCGTTCGCACCCACCGAACTTTCGTTACTTTCACCGTCACTTTCACGCGTATATTGAAAATCATTTTGAGGTTCATTCTCGAGTAGCTAATCAGAATTTTTTACTTTCAAATGTGACTCAACTCGTGGATCGAATTTTTTAAACCCGAAACAAATTTTCGTAATTCTATTTTTGGCGGTCCAATTAGCTCAAATATCCCTACGTGCACTGAGACGTTTGTTGCACGATAATTATATTATTTATTCACCGTTCAAGTTCATTTTTTTACTACGTAGTAGCGCGCAGGGGCAATTACCACCGCACGACTCGCTAATGAGTATTTTTCCAGCGATATCTTTAGCTTCTTCCACCCCCCTCCATTTTTCCGCTATCTCGGTGCGTTACGTACATTTTTCGAAACGTGGCATCCCAAGTGCACCAACGCGACGAAAAAGCGAAAATGTCGCGGTTTTATCATTTTTTCTTTCTTATCTCTTAATAATATCGAACTATCCTGACAAAATTTCTCGGATGACGGTGACATGGATTTTATTAAATGCAATTTTTTCCAGCACTTTCTCCTTCGAGAAACGAAAATTATATTCCACTTGCGAAAGTGATAAATTATTTTGGAAAAAATTCCAAAATTGGGACACTGCGACTAATAACGTCGATGTAAAAAAAAAAGAAAAAAAAAATCGAACTATTCTCGGTCGGGACGGAAGGAACAACGTAAATTCTCGGGCGACAGCCCACCGATGAAAACGATGAATGGTCTTTACATGTGTGCTCACCTCTCTCTCTCTCTCTCTCTGTCTCGTTGTATAAAAGCGATCGAGGCCGGCGAATAATTTATTATCGCTCCGCGGAGAGACGCACGCGCACCCGGATCGCGAAAGGCGAGAGCGGACATTGGAATAAATAATTATTATTTGAAGGAAAACGAAGAGAAGAAAAATACGTCTATGGAGAAAGGACAAAGCCGCCGAGTACGAGGCGCACCGATCGACGTCTTTAATCGACGTCTCGACGTTTTTTTTCCCCGCAGAGACAAAACTTTCATTTTTTTCTCCGGAAGACTTAAAACTGAAATATGAGAGTATCCTGTTTTTTGGAAGAAATATTTTTTTGACTCGTGGCCTATTTTTTATCGATCCCGTTAAAATATTTCGAAATAAATTTTCGTCAATTCTAAACAAAATGGATCAACGATAAAAACTCATAATTCATCGAAATGACTAAATAAAATTTGCGATGTAAAAAGCCGTTAAATTGATTCCGATGAACAGGCAAACGTGCCTTGGCAATACCGCGAGGTAAGCGAGTCTCCTGCGCGGTGAAAACTCGAAGCGGTAGTGAATTGTAACTCTCCAACATACAAAGTAACAAAAGTGTTGCGAAAGTATTTTTTCGTCTTGTTAAAAAGAAAGCGCTGAAACGAACAACTCGTAATTAAAGGGACACAAGTTTCTATCATTTGTTGTACGGTTTTTATTCGAAGACTCGGTAGGCGTGACAGCCGGAAACGCTCGAGGGCCTTGACTTTGTTCAGTTATGATTTTCACCGCATCTCAGTTCATTATCTTTGCGACTAATTATCGCAAATTGTAGAGCCGGTAGAAGAGCGTAGAAAATAAGTTTTTGTGACATTGAATTTTTTGCTCGAGTTCGATGGTCTTATTGTCGATTGATTGTTTATTAATTATGCCTTGGCAAATCCTTTATGCAAATACGATAACGATAAACTTAATAAATTATACAAAATTTGATGCTAAATTAAGACTAAAGAATAATCGAGTCTCCAACCTTGCAACTGTCAAAAAAAACCTTCGAAACAGCAATTTTGCAATTATCAATTTAATGGCTAGCGATAGCTATTTTGAAATTGAGGAATAGTCATTATTGAGGCTTACGTGGCAACGATCTAATTAGACAGAGAGCGAGAAAGAGGCTTATTAGCGACAGTGATAAAAAAAATGAGAAATGCAATCGCAAAAACTGTCGAGAACCCTCAACACTCGGAGAAGCGACGAAATCGCGATAGGTCATCTCGTTCTCTGATTATAAAGCGAGACCCGAGCGCACGAGCCAAACGAACCTGGAAGCGTCCGGTATGCATCGAATTGCATCAGTGCTCTCGATTTGCACCGAGCAAGGAGAGATGTAACCGAACGCCATGGTTCCGCTGCATTTTCCACGTACAGTGGGCTCCCGATTTACGACCAATTTTACTTTCCTACTATTTCTGATTGATCGGTCCTACCAGTTTTCATTTCGAGATAATCTTCGAGTGAATTTCCAAAAAAACATATCCGTCCGATCGATCCGAAATTTAGCACAGATTCTTCCTTTTAATATTAAAAAGATCGATAAAAAAAATGGCAGCTCGATAAAAGAGGTATTTTTCTAGACCCATTTTATTTTCGTTTTATCTCCAGTTTACCGATTCTACCGATTTTTATTTTCATATAATTGTTACAGTCTAGTTGATTCCAAGAGTGTCTTTATCCATCCATTCACTCCTTGGTTTAACCCAAATGAAAAAAAAAAAAAGTAAGAAAAGATTGTTCTCCGAGGTGGCTTCTGGGCATTTTTCTTTTCCTTTTCGTTTCTACCTGTGTCTTTCCTGTCCTGTGAGAACGATACGAGAAATCTTGTGTTCCAACCGGGCAGGCTGCACTTGCTCCCCGAACAAAGAAAAATCGACTGGAGGATCGAGTTTACGCACACAGGCGTCACACCACGCGAGTTTATACGTGTCGGTGAGTGACGACTGGCAGGACAAAGATCTCTTCGTACAGGAAGTCCACAGGACCATTTCTCTCAGTGCGCGTGTAGACGCTGCTTTTTAGTTCTCTCGTACGCAGCCATATACGAGACTTCGGACATTATTTTGTCTTTGCTTAATATCGATCCAAGTGACGTCGTTGTCACTCTCGTAAAAAAAAGTGATACGCCGATACTCGAATTACACTTTAATCAATTTTCGACGTTCGCGGTTCAACGATCCGTCAAAATGATTATAACACTGCTTCAATGGATTCGTGATAAGAAATATCACGACGAATGAGAAACATTGTAATCGGGCACCGTAATGAAATATCCGGGCAGTGACAAATGCCAGATACAAAAATTACGAATGATGCTTCGAACATTCTAGATGATGCATGTAGTATTTATTTATAAGAAATAAAATGACCACGTGTTAAAAAAAATATCACAAAGCGGGGAAATAAAAGACTATCACGGCGAGCTTATCGTCTGATATCTACGCTATGCATACTTGTTATCAGTAAATAAAGTTATCGAAAAATCCTCATTTTATTCTCTGTTTCATCAAACTTCAAAACCTCATGTGGAAATAATAAAAATCTCAGTTTTTCTCAACTCTCCCGAGCTTTTGTATAAATCGATATATAACAATAATCAATATATACTATTTATTATCGATTTCGATTCAGGATCCCCGGAAGTGCTGCAATATTATTATCCAGAAGATGTAAAAGAATAAGCCGAAAAAACGAAATTCGGTTGGATCGGAAAAGCAAAAATTTGTCGCACCTGTTGAAAGTCTGCTCGTACTGTTTGATCTCTCGTTTGGTCAATTCGTGAAATTCCGTAAATACATTGACGAATTTGTATTCCCTCTTGACGTCTTTGCCCTCCTCGAGTTCGTCGTTTATTCTCTGCCTTCTGTTCAGAAGACTGCTCAGCTCTGCGTCCGCGGGCATGTTTCGCTTTTTTTTTTTTTTTTTTTTTTTTTTTTTTTTT
>JAPYZJ010002279.1:0-21616 GCA_030522765.1 Ophioninae sp. B BG-2022a
TTTTTTTTTTTTTTTTGGTTTTTGAACTACACATAATTGTGACTTCTGTGGGATTAAAAAAAAAGTTGCTTCTGTGTTTTCATTAAGACTAATTAAAGTTTCCTTTCCGGCTAATAAAAATTCTTTTTTAACGTCGGTTTTTTAAAAAATAGTGTGAAAGAGTGGGCTTTTTCTGTGGAGACCACATTTCGCTTTACCACTCTGTCACGGCATTCTACGGAAAAAAAAACGTATAAAATATGCTGGTTAGAGAAAATGAAAAATTACATAATATTAATAGAAAAGAAAATATGGACGTTTATTCGAAACGAATTAAAAAACCGTAAATATCAATACTCCAACGAAGTGCCATAATAAGACGAAGGACAGACTATTGTAGGTTAAAAAGAAGAACGCGTCCGATACCGATCGTTACTTCGTCACATTTTAATCCAAAATCATCAAAATCAACGATTGGTGTATTTCCCAATAATCTCTGTCGAAACATCATTGATGGACGTCCTATCGCGTTTCAAAGTCGTGAGTGAACGAATCAACGGACATTATCGATAATCGTCAAGTAGAAACAATTTCGAAGCTCGTACCCACCAGCGTCCGAGGAAAATGTGTTTTGGCAATGATCGTGAAAGTTGGGGAAAACCCAACGTCACACTTACCACTTATGGCTGCGGCGAACTGTAACCACTGGCTACCGAGTTCCGCGGCGACAGCGTAGCTCTCGCTTTCGATTTCCTTCGGCACTTTACTCGAAACACTCGTTCTCCTCCCGTTCCGACGACACAGACACAACAACATCTTCCTCAAATTCATTGTCACGACTCTTCCGTGGGACCGAAGAAAAGCATAAATCTTGCCTAACGGAGAATCCAAGGAATGAGGATAGAAACGAAAAACGGTCGTCAAGAGATCAGGAGTCACTCTCGATAAAAAACTAAGTGTCTGTTCGATCAAAATAAAAAAATAAATAAAAAAATAGAGCAAATAAAAATGATCGATCAATAATCACGATTGCCAGGCGAGCGCACTTTTTCGATAGTCCAAATTTGAAAATGTATATCGGGCCGTTAAACGCTTCAGCGAGAACTCGCCGGTGGGAAAATCTCGCGTTTATTTGTTGAACTCAACGTTGAATGATAAAACGAAGAAAATAATGAGAGCTCGAGCTAATTCGATCGTGCAGGAAACGTATTTGGATTTTTCGTTGATCACTGTCGTTGACGATACAAATTCGATCGTTTGGCAAGTAGCGAAGAAATAAAAGAGAAGAAACATCGGCCACGATTTCCGTCGTCGTCGTTGACGACACGTGGTGCCGAACTGAACTCTCGTCGAGTACGAAGCGGGCCTTTAAAGCCGATTGAATGGCAGGTAAAGCGAGTGGTGGGGCCCAGCTTGTATTGCACAGTTCTTGTAACGATACAGGCCCAACTTTTTCTCTTTCTCTATCTCTCTCTCTCTCTCTTGCTTCGTCCGGAATCGCTCCATCTCGTTCTCACACATTCTCAATCACGTTCCTCTCGCCAATTGGCAAAAGGAATCACGGATGGAGCTCGAGCTAGTCCACCAGCTTCGCGCACGGTACGACGGTACTCCGTAGATCGTACTTGCCGATCCTATGGATGTGTACGTGTACGATATCCGTGCTACATGTAAAAGGGCGTAAAAAACAAGAATCGAGAAACGCTAATGGCGCCTTCGAGTGTTTCCCTCGACTTATACACAACGAGACTATTCGTGATGTATATCCGTAAACACGATGCAAGTATGCCAATCTCTAAACACGTCTTGTAGCCTATCGAACGTTTCTCAACCCTTTCACTACTGCCAGAAGAGATCTATCTCGCGTTATCGAGAATATTCCCGGTTAACTAAATCCCTCGAGTTCAGGATCACCAGAATTTTGTAGAATAAACACAATCATAGGATCCGCTTAATCGCGCAGTTTTATTCCAAAGAATGCTTTTTTTTTCAATACGAGGAGGAACTGGTTTTTTTTTGTTTGTTGTTCTTTTCTTTCTTTCTTTTTTTTTATTTGTTTCTCCTCGAAGTTGTCGATTGTGCAATTTGAAACATCGATATAACGGGATGACATAATGAGCCATTGCGGAGTATAAAAATGTTGACAGGTTACGAAAGCGCGGTCAAGAACTCCCTTTCCTCTCTACTTGTACCGTCATCAGCAACGGCTCAACGAGTCTTCGGCGTTCAATAAAATTCCATATTCTCGCACTTAACAACCTTCGAGATATTTAAATATTTTTTTTTTCATTCACGAAGTTTTCATCTCTCTTGGGATGTTTTATTAGTATTATTATTGTTTTTTTTTTTTTTTGAAACAAGACATCCACGTGTTGTACGAGATGGTGCGAATTTCGACACGTTTCCATATATGCCTTCGATTCTATCCCGTTACAATCTCAGCCTTTGGGTGCAGGCACCAATTTTATGGTCCTCGACAATGGTAAGTTCGAATCGTTGAGTTACTTGATTCTGACGGATCCAAAAAGCGTAGGGTCTTCGCCCAACAATTCTCTGTTTGAACATGCAAAAAATTCCTCTTTCTCCAAATTTTCATTGCAAAGTACAATTTTCGCAATCTTTCATTGCGAAATTAAATTTCTACAATGTTTAATTGAATAATGCAAATATTTTTATTTTTCCATCGGAAAGTACAATTTTCGAGATATTTAATTGCACAGTGCAATTTTTGCATTTGTTCATTAAAAACTTCAACTTTGACACATTTCCATTTGTTTCATTTAATTTATAAACTCCAATTCCGTATTTTATGGGTTTGTTTGGGTTTCTTTGAGTTACCCCCTCTCTAGCCTCTATGAGACTAGAGAGGGGGTGACCCAAACAAAAACCCAAACAAACTCACCGACGAGCGGGTGTCCGCATGGTGGGAGTACCGCCTCTCCGGGGACTAACACACGTGCGTGTCGCTCACCAACGTAGGCCCGCCTAGTCTGATTGGCTGCCGTAAAAAATTTATAACAATTCAGTGGTTGATCTGGGACCCATACATGCTTATATCAATCGACTCAGAATTTCACACTCGACTCCCCATTTCACGGATGATATTCTTACATGGGACACCCTGTATATTATATGCGGCGGTTCCTCCACCTCGAGGATAACAGTTCAACACGCCTTTTCTTCCGGCTCGATCGTCCCTCGGTTTACGAAATACGTGCATCAATCGAGCAGCGTACTTTTTTTTTCCTATGTGTCACACGGAAGACCTTCGCGTTGACTTCCGAAACCGGCCAATCACGTGCAACGCGACAGGATTACGACGACCATAATTTCAAATACCTCTCCCGCATGGCGATTAACCACGAAACTGTGCAAGGTCGTACGAACGATTAAATTGCAATGAGATGAAGAAGAAGAATAAGTAAACAAATTCCCCACTTTTCGTTTGGAGGAACGTTACTGTTTCCGTTAAAAAATAAGAAAAAAAAGTTTTTTTAAATAAAAAAAAGAGAGAACCAAGATAGGAAGGAACGTGTTGGTATCGTAAAATCTCAATCTACGGGTAATTGTGGAGAAAAATCGTGACAACGATCGATTCTTCAATCTCACGGAATTCCCCCAAATCAAGTCCAACCGATTTCCATAAGATTACTCGTATCCGCAAACGGGAATACTATCCTTTTTTTTCTGGTTTGTTTATTGTGTATCTTGATTCACAGTGGAAACCTGCGGTGGGATATTATCGTTTGAAAAAGAAAAAAAAAAAAGAAAAATGAATAAAAAATTCAAAACTCGGAAGAGGATGAGAAAGGAATTCCGCGGGAATTTATTTTCCCTGGCATCGATCGAGAGAATACAAATGATTGACGATCGAACGTAGTACAATGCAAATGTATGTATTCGTGTGTGTGCGCGCGCAGGCAAAAACGTACAAGGTCTTCCGTTTCAACTAATCAACCGTCTCGATTCGCCTTCATCAAATTCTTATCGATCCTCGCTTTCGCACTATTTCCACGGGTCTTCGGAAATCGGAATGGTTCGTAGTGAAAAGGACTGATAATTCCTCGGAGATAAAGATTTTCTTATTTGAGATATTACTGGATGCAACGTTTGGCAAAAAGATCGTCCTAAATGGGGGAATCGCGAATTTGAAAAATCGTGTCGAATATATCCAGCCATGCAAATGGCTTATTTAATAATTAATTCACTCAGAAATATAAATTTTTCACAATCCATACTAATCGAAGTTTTTCTCAATGACTGCACGTCTGTTCCAACTTATAAAGAGCACTACTCAATTTTCAAATAAAATTGTTACGTTTAGATCGTTTTTCATTGTTGTCAATAATTATCTAAATCACTTCGAACGATTACTGATTAATCCATTGTTGGAATGAATCTTTCACCATTTCCCGAATCGATTGCCGGTCAATTTTTTGAAATTTGCGACACGGTCACTATTTATTCGAAATTTAGCTTAATCAGCCGCCAAACCTTGAATCTTGAAAGTATCATTTTCATTATTATTATTAATACTATTATTTCAATATTTATATATTCATTGATGTAATGACATCAATATTTATTGTTTTTTCTAAAATAATATAAACATTTATTAATATTTGAATATTCATGAATATTAATAATATGTGTTATTATAGATATTATTATCATTTTTATTATAACTATTACTATTGTTGTTAATATATTTTCGCAATTTTTGGCGATTGAGTTTCATTCGTTTAAAAAATGTTTCCAACTACGAAATGATTTAGTGAAAAATCCGAAAATAATTAATAAATTGTAATTGCATCGAGAACTATGGATTTTGAAATTTAGAATAATTTCTGCGAATTTTTTATATCCATCCAGTAATTTGATCGAATATATCTTAAGGGTTGATTTTCCGAGACAACGAAGAGCCCCATATCGCATTCGACAGAAAGTTACCGATGAAGTCTCGTTTGTAGGTTTGTCGCGCGAATTCGCTCCACGTGTATAAAGGAGCGTTCGTCGGCTGATGTTGGCAAATGATTCCCTTGAAGTCGGTTCGCAATGGTCATTATGTCAGAACTGCATTCCAACGTGTCGCTGCAAGCGATGCACACACGATCGCTTCCATCAAAACACACGCGTCGACACGTATCGACACCTCCATCATCTCCGATTGCAACAAAACTGTAAGTTTTCACCTCGCGAAATGTTTCGTCGAAAATTCAACGATGACGAAACCCGCGTTAACCGTTGACTCGTAGATGTTTCTCCAGGGTACTTGGGATATTACAGGGTAAAGCTTTAACCAAAATGTTAGTCCAAAATTGGAAAATCATAATTGTCGAAAAGTTAAACCTGCAAATAGCTCATTTAATAACGGATGAACACTTTTTCTATTTTAATAATACCTAATTGAGACGAATCTGGATTGGCGTGTGCTTGAATGAACTTTTGTCAGAAATTGTGCTCGTTCTTTTATTTTCCTGTTACAGCTGATCGACGATTTTTTTTTTCAATTTTTAAATTCGATTAATACGTTCAAATTGTCTTTTTGTTATCAATCGGTACAGTTCGACGTTAATTAAAGCTGGCTTATGCTGTGAAACTTTGAAAAAATGGACTTTATTGTTTTTTACATTTTTTGAAAATATTTATATTTCGATATGTTCTCTCAAAATAGTGCAGCCATCGCACCAATGATCAAGAGTCAAGAGTACGTTAATTGTTTTTGTGATTTGGTTTCCGAAACTACTGAATCGGTGTTACGAAATTTTAAACGCGTATTCTGTACATCTCTAACAACTCACTGAACTAGAATTAAAAAAAATTAAGATTTTCACTTTTTTTTTTTGCAAAAAGCAGTGAAATAATATGCAATTTTTTTCTTTCTTTTTTCGCTGCACGATCTAATATTTTTGCATGTACAATAAAAATTCGACTTCAGTCGGTTGCTAGTGATATATTGAAGCTAAAAATTAAAAATATTTTCTGTTTTGGATGGTCCATTTTTTGTATGATAAAACTGTATAAAATATACAATATTTTTTTTAAATGTACTTCACAAATGTATTTATTAAATCTAATAAACTCTCCGTCGATATCTTTATAAAAAATCCTTATAAAAATTATTTACTATTTAAAAGTACCCAAAGTAGAAACCTGGCTTAGGAAATCGATATTCTATCCCTTTAGACTCATCGACCCAGAAATTTCATATCCACCAGGAAGAGAAAAATTTCCAAAAGATCACCTACGTTCATCGTGTTTCCCCAGCCTTCCCCAAAAATTTACTAGAAACGCACTTTACCTAGATAAAAAAATATCTCCAAGCAAGTCCAAAAACACTATAAAGTAAATGAGAAAAAAAAAATAATAAAAAAAAGAGGTGACTTTTCTGAGAACGGAAGTGGCCCGAAAAGAAGCGGGTGAAAGGCAAAGCACGTGGATCGATTACTGGTAGAAATTCGTGAAAATTGGATGCATGTCCCACGTAGTCTCTACTAACAGACGATTCACGAATGGGCCAACTTTGATGACTAGAGTATAATACGCGAGCGTTAAGTGTACGCGTCGAATACGTAATGCCCTTTGGCTTTGGGTACATCGGGGGTTTACCGAGGGCCTCAATTTTCAAATTCTCAACGACGATACACATGCCTATGTATATAAGGTAATTGCGTATATGTATCGTAGTCTATTATACACGCCGGGCGGTTTCTGATGAGAAAATACGAAGGGCGTGTGTGGTCCCAGGGATTCTATACGCACCCTTTCTTCGTGACACATAACGAGACAGTTGCCTATGAAATTTCAACGTACGATACGATCGCTCCTTATACACGTAAGATTTTCGTCTCGCTCTTTCACGTTCAATTCTGCATCAACTTCGTATTATCCCTCTCTCCTTCCACATCTCATCTCCAGTACTTGAAGATTCCTCATTTTGATGCCCAGCCACTTCCCGTTCTCGGGATATCGCGTCGCCACGGGGGAACGATAATGTCATTATCCATTCGACAATTCCGGGCACGTCCTTAATAATATCTTGCCGAAGACGACGTCGACGACGAGTCACCCGACCTCTATATATCTTGCGATCTCTCTCTCTCTCTTTTTCTCTCTCTTTCTCTCTCTGGGCTCTCCCGTCAATTCCTTCCTTCCTCATTCGATCTCCGAGACACGTGGCTACATTTGACGAACAACACGTTCACGCAGGTTTCTCGCACGAAAATACCCCCCATTCGGAAGCAGCGAGTGTGACGAAGAACTCTAGCTGTCGAGAGAGAGAGAGAGAGAGAGAGAGAGAGAGAAAGAGAGAGTCAGATATAGGAAAAATGAGGACGAGAAGGACTCGCGTTTCAACACGATGAAACATCCACAACGCGTTTTGCCTACGAGAGAACACTGCAGATCCGCACCACCGAATTGGTACTAAAAAGCACGTCCGAAATTTGGAGGACTCCGGCTCAAAGACATCTTTTCGTCTTCGTTTCCTGGTATTGGAATTATTTTAATATTTCGAGGCGACGTTGATCTTGAATGACATCTGTCACCAAAGCTGGCTGGAGGAAAAACGATCGGCACGATCGTTGATTAACGAAGTTAACCCTTCATAGATTACCTAATCGATTTTTTTAAATTCTAAAGTTTTGTAAAGTAAGAATTACCTTGTTTTGTTCTTTAATTTTTTTTGTAATAAAAATATGAATAAACTATTATGTTTTTCATTTACTCAGAATAAAATTACATACGCTAAGACATAATAGCACATTCAAAAACCTAATATACACAAAATCCAAAATATGCTCACTCAAACACGGTTATCTATTTAGGGTTAATACGATAATATGAGCATCAGAGTACTTTGAGGAAAAATGGCTAAAGTTTTTTTTTTTCGCGGACCTCCGATTTGGAAGTCCATTATCGATATTTCGTTGGCCCGTTTCTTCTATACGGCCATCCGTGCTTTAATCACCGTATTGCTCAACGAGCGATTATCAAAGTTCAACTGGAAAATAATCAACGGTCTCATTAACTTAGGTACGTTACTTTTGAATTCCGTTAATTTAAGCCCGTTACTTCGGTTCCGCGATGCGCGCTCGTGTGGCTAGCAGCCAACGAATTAAACGCTCACTGCTTTCTTTTACGTTGTGTCGATTTTGATTTTCTGTTTTTTTTTTTTTATACGTAATGGGAACTCTACCTCTAGCATTTGTAATTTCCCTAAAAATCATTGGGGTAAAAAATAAATTATTTAAAAAAAAAAATTATAATAGTAACACTTCAAAATTTTTCGATGAAATGTACGTATAATTCGGTTCAAATTTCCAATAATTTTATTCAAAAGTTCTACACGCAACGTCACTTACTCGTGTCTTCTCGAATGATTCCAACGTCGATTCCTCAAAAGCTGATAATTTTTTTCTTTTAATTGAAAGGAGGTTGGAGGGGCGAGGGGCGAGGGGCTTGGTGTGAGAAATACTGTTTCAATCGATGAAACGAAGGAACGAATCGAGCATATTCAATCAAAGTTGAGTTGCTTGAAGCTACCGTCGACACCAAACAGGTCTACACCGGAAATAGGTTTGCCTCTTCTCATGGACTCGTTAACGCGATATTTCTCGTCCTCGCAAAACCACTCTCGTTTATCCGTCACCTTTTTCTTCCAGTCGTCTGCAATCGCACGATTTACGATATTTATTTCGTGATTTTTTTTAAATTTTTGTCAATGATTCGAAGAATGATATTTTTTGTTTTTTTTTTCTTGTCAAGAGATTCGAAAAATATTTTTTGTTGTTTTTTTTTAATTACTGTAGCGATGAAAAAATTGATTTGGAAAACAATTCTGTTTTCGCACTCACGCGCTATGGTCGCGAGTGAGTGCGAACCCAAACAAACCCACTCTCGTTTATCCGTCACCTTTTTCTTCCAGTCGTTTGCAATCGCACGATTTCCGATATTTATTTCGTGATTTTTTTTTTTTATTTTTGTCGAAGATTTGAAGAATGATATTTTTTGTTTTTTTTTCTTGTTAAGAGATTCGAAAACTATTTTTTGTTGTTTTTTTTTAAATTACTGTAGCGATAAAAAAATTGATTTGGGAAACGATTCTGCTTTTGCACTCACTCGCTATGGTCGCGATCGAGGGTCCTTCACCACCGTAATCCGAAGGTAAAACTCTCTGTGGTATGTATTTGTACAAGTCGTTTGGATCGTTGTGAACCATTATCTGACAAAAAAGAGAAGGAGACAACGTTGTTTATCCCTTTTTTATTTTCTCATAAACTTTTTGATTTTTCCCCCTACTCACCCTTTCGCGCAGTTTTCTGGACATGAATCTCTTAAATATTGAGAATATCGCGTCGAACGTCGCTGGTGCATTGATAAAATGCAGACTTTTCGTCCTCATGGGATATCCATCCTGCGGAAGTAAGAGACTCCTAACGTTCGATAATTCGATAATTCGATGTGGTGGATCTTAAAAAACTGTAGGATACGCATTTTTGCAGGTTTTTTTGTTGGTCGAAATCTCGAAACGCGTTCCATGTATTTTTAAAGATTTTTCTATAGAAATTGGGTGGAGATGAAGTTTACTCGAAGCGAAAAAAAAGACAGAACGAAGAATTCTTAAAAATCGACGACAGACTTTGAAATTCCAAAAATCGTAAAATCATCGAAACTTTGATCGTCGAGTTTCGTTATGAAGAGAATACAATAAAGAAGAGATTGAGCACAGAGCTGAGTTTCGAATCTATCGAGAAAACAAAATATCGACGATGCAGTGAAGCAACATTTTTTTTTGCACCCAAGAAAGCTCTTGGATTTCATTTTTTTCTACGGACTCATCTCGATTTTGAATTCCCGAAAGTGTTCGGGGAGTCGAAATACATCGAAATACATGAAGATGAATTCGTAAAAAGTATTAAACGTCACGAGTTTTTATCTAGCCAAAAAAAAAAACGTTTTA
Source organism: Ophioninae sp. B BG-2022a (assembly GCA_030522765.1). Taxonomy (NCBI): domain Eukaryota; kingdom Metazoa; phylum Arthropoda; class Insecta; order Hymenoptera; family Ichneumonidae; species Ophioninae sp. B BG-2022a. The sequence goes on from JAPYZJ010002279.1 coordinate 9,941, forward strand.
TCACTGAACCATCGTTAATTTTTTTTCCCCGTTGAATTTTACCTAACTTTCAACCGGAAGAACCTCGTTTTCCAGCTTTATGTATGTTTCGTGTATTTCTGCGGAGAACGATGGTTCTTCGTAGAAATTTATTAGAATTATTCGTAACAATTTATATCTTAACGATATAAATTGTTCAAGCCAATTATAAAATAAATGATGAATTAATAAACAATTAACTAATAATTCATGACTTAATAATAATTATTTAATTATTATTAAATCATCATTTATTTTATAATTATTTCTGACACGAATATAATATTTTTTTGATACGATGATACGAATTGAATATTCCCAATCCCGAAAGTACATCGATACTTTACCATAGACCAAAAAATACGTATCCGATAGTTTTGAATGGTTCACCATGAGCGTGACGAAAAAAAGGTTGGAAAGTGACGTTCCGGGATGATTCAATAAAAATTTATCATTCCAATAATAATGGATGGTTAAAAAGTGAAGTATACCTGAAAACAAGTGACGGCTTTCTTGATGACGGCAGGAGTGAAGTGACTAGCGTGCTCGAGACGACTTCCGGACAGATCTAGCACAGTGTCCTGTCCCGCTACATTTAACCTTGCAACGGCAAGGATACATCGGATTGCAATAAAGTTTCTTTTCTCGGTGAATATATTTTTTTCTTTTACACGAGACATCGCGGACACAAAACGGTCAACGGAAAGAATTACCAGTACGTAGACTCGACATAAACGCAATAATACATATTGATATGTGTAAAGGACAAACAGCGAGCCGAAAGAGGACAAAAAAAAACGAAGAAATAGAAAATAACGAGACAAATGAACCAACCGATCGTCCTCGAGCAACAGGACATCCATTATCATAAAGAAGGTTACCAGGACGTCGAGGAAGGTATATTTCTTCGGATTCCATATTGCTCCGCGAACTAGAATAACTCGGGGACTATTCGAGTTCGCGACCAATGGCAACGGCAAATAAGTCCTGAAACAAAAAATTCGTAACGGAACGATTTCCGGGGATGTTTCCGAGTCGACGATCTCGGGCCATTTCCGCAATACCCACGAACCCTAATGCGAGCAATTCTTTGATTTTTGCTTTTCGTGGATCACGATCCATGAATACTTCCGGCAGGTGAGTTCTTATCGTGTAATAAGCGTCCAGCTTCTCCTTCGTTCTTTCCCGGCTATACTTGCAGCCCCGGAGAAAACTCGCGATCCATTGAGGATCCCTCCTCGCGCAAATGTGATCCTGCTTGTCCAACCATTCGTTCATGTATCGAATACTCTCCTCCAGTCCTTCATCGTCCTCGTTCAATTCTCTCTTGGCGACCACCTTCAATTCGGGGGGCAAACTCCGAATATCCATTTTTCTAGGTAAAATCCTCCTGTTAATTTTTGTTATTTTTATCCGGTGGGAAAAATTAATTAGGACTTTTAAACCGATGTAAAATTTCTCTATCTTTATTGGGGCTAAATCGGCCACTGAAGAATCCTCATGGAACCTCAATGGCTGTTTATACTTTGCGATCGAAACCCACTTGAGGCTAACAAGCATACGAAAAAAATTTATCTTTTTTTCGTATGATAATTACTCAACGAAATTTCGTCACTACCAAAAATGTAAAAAAAACACCGAATTGTTTTATTCAAACATATACAATGGCATTGCTGCATATATCAATAAAAATAATTTTTGAAAGTAGGATTTCCATTTATGGACGGATTTGTAAATGTTAAATATTATAGATTTTGAACCCTCAGACTTTTTTTTTCAAATTCTATTTTTTTCTATTATCGAGGTCTCGGGTTTAGGAATGGAGATACCACAAGCGGTTCAATCGAATCTGTTTTTACTGATCCACTCATAAAATGTTTAAACCTTAACGATTATTAGATTTTTTATATATATTTTGATTATTTAACTTTACGGATTAGTTGGAGACCTTTTTGATAAGAAAAACGCCAATAAAGACGATTTAAGCCTTCCCTGATAAAGATATCTTTAAATAAGTCCCTCTCTCATCAGCAAACCCCAAAAGACCCTTATCAGGAAACTTTCAAATACGCCTTTCCCTTGTCAGGCAAGCCTCAAATAAGTCCTTAAAGGCCCTTATTTTTAATAGGGAATCCTCATCAATTTTCCTTACGGAATTTCTTTTCAAACTTTCAATTGGTCTAGTTATCGCGATAATTCGGTGCTGGGAATACGACCTGTTTTCACAATCCATCATAAACAGGATACAGATAGGATTTTTTCGCGCACCTGATAAGAACAATCTCCGATTTCATTATCGTTGTTTAATTGGCACCTGTCGCGAAAGTACGAGAATTTCGGTAAGCACAAAAGCAAACGTTTTGGTTTTTCCCGCGTATCTCAAGACTGATGAGATTGGTCGAAAATTCGTTGACTCCAAGGTTGGAGAGTCGAAATAATGGGGTACGGTCACCGCGAAGACCGATTACGTGCTACGAAGATGCGATTAATCATTTCGGGCTCTACAACGTTGAGATAAGAAGCGAGGTACTCGAATTAATGATGTATCCAAATGGGACGATATCTGCCAAGCCTATACCGGTCCCGATTGCACATTTCACAATATTTCAGCATACGGTCGTTACCATTTTCCTATACGGTCGTGGTGAATTTTATTTGTTGAAATATATCATGGAAACCCCAAGATCTTTAACGTATCGAACCTGATATTGAGAAAAGCATTGATGGATCGATTTTTGTATATTCGTTCTCGATAAGAGTAAATTCATAATTCTTGGTCACCCTTTAGGTGTGACTGAATGGAAATTAGAAAATCGACAAAATTCTTGAACATTTCAGGAATTCTAATTTTTTATCGAATATGATAGCTTCTGCAGACGTTAATGGTTGCAAAACACATCGACCTAAATGACTGCAAATTCTGAAAATATTGTGTCATCAAGATTTAGGATCAAAAGATTGATAAGCCTAAGTTTCAAATAAACAGACTGCGCAGGTCCGTTTTTAAGTGAATTTATAAAATAGTGAAATATTTATTTAATTCTTGAAGAATTATTACAAAACTTAACATGTATTGATATATTTTAATTTATTTACTTAAATTAGTAAATAATAATTAAAATAATAATTAATTTTTAATTATTGGTATATTTCGTATATATTGAGTTTTTGGTGAATCTGCTGATGATTAATAAAATCATCTAACGGTATTAGTTAAATTTACACTGAGACGTAACTATTTACATACACTGAAACGAAGCTCGAAGCTTTCGTTGCGTAATTATTTTCGTGGTTGGTTCATCGAAACATCATCGAAGATGAAGAGAGTTGAGTTGATTCGTAGGCTGATCAAGCTTAGGGCTGGGTCGTTCTTCTTTTTAACCTACAATAAAACGACGTGTTTCTGTTTTTCTTTTTTTTTTGGTTTTTAAACTACACATAATTGTGACTTCTGTGGGATTAAAAAAAAAGTTGCTTCTGTGTTTTCATTAGAACTAATTAAAGTTTACTTTCCGGCTAATAAAAATTCTTTTTTAACGTCGGTTTTTTCAAAAATAGTGTGACAGAGTAGCCTTTATCTGTGGAGACCACATTTCGGTTTATCACCCGTCACGGCATTCCACGTAAAACAAACGTATAAAATAAGCTGGTTCGAGAAATTGAAAAATTACATAATATTAATAGATAAAAAAGTATGGACGTTTATTCGAAACGAATTTTGAAAAACCGTAAATATCAATACTCCAACGAGATGCCATAATAAGACGAAGGACAAACTATTGAAGGTTAAAAAAAAGAACGACCCGGCTACGTTTGCTCGTTTGGAGGAAATATGGGTTCGCAATAAGCCGAAGCATTACCAAAACCGCGACGTAAATGTGCGTTAATGACTTACTTGAAAACGGGCGCAGTCCGATACGGCTCGGGAGCGATTACGAACGCTTATACGAAAAGTGCTAATACAATATCGGGAGCTCGTAAAGACGCGAGCGTTACACGTCTTATCAAGTCCATCATATGCAATCCGGGGATTGGTCAGTCACGAGGCAATCGTCAGCGTCACCTAGGGATCGTCGATAAGACTCGTTCACTCTAGTGAAACTCGATTGAATCGATCAATCGCGGAAACGCGCGAACACAAATGTCGTATGAAAATAACGTATTACGGATCCTGAAACGTTCGAAAAATACCCCGAAAAATACAAATAAAAAGAAACCAAAAAAAGTGAACGAAAAAAATTGAAAACCCAAACAAACCAAAACAGATCCAAAGTTGAGTATACTGGAATATCTTAGAAAATTGCAAAATACGTGAAAATGCTCGTTACGATTAGGCCAATCGTTGATACGTTTTGAAATTAAAAAAAAACAACCCCGACCAATAAAAATCATACGAACGAAACAAACCCAAACGCACTTTCGTTTGGGTCTCTTTTGTTTCTTCTGTATCATTGTGCGACAGTAATACCGCAATTATTGTCAATTACTTTAGTTAATTAGATATTTCCTTGATGTAAACCGGAGAATGCTTGGCTCTCTGTTGACGTACCTGCACGCAACGGGTACTCGGAGCAAAGTAGTTTTTTTTATTTACTCGACAATAATACGCCACTTAAAGTGCCTGCTCGTAAATAGCTGCACCTGATAATCCGCTCATCGTCACGACCGGAGTCTCGAGCGTTTGGGATACCGACCAGGTGACAAGTTGGCGACACTTTTTCACCAGCGACGACAACGTTCATCCGCGAAGCTCAAAATTACTTTTTATAGGTAAACCCACTTTTTCTTCTTTTTCGACAAACGCACCGAATTCCATTAAGATCTTATCGAGAAAGCTTCGGATTATGAAAATAATTAACAATGACCCATTGGGAAAGTTGGTGTTCGAAAAAAATCGTTGGTGATGTTCCTCGATCGAAAGTATTATACTTGGATTACTTTCGGTCTCTTTTTACCATAAAACCAAACAGTTCCTTCGTTCATCTGATTTTTCCACTACGCACGTAATTTTCTGAAGACATAACCGGTTAGTGTGGTCCATTAGCCGTGGTCGGAACCCCTCTCGATTCCCCTTCGTTATATAAACTGAATTGCGATAATAAGAAAAATACCGTACACCAATGCTCACTGGGAACGCGCTTTTCGTTCTTTTTTTTTCTCTCCCCTCCTTCTTCCCCTCCTTATCGCCATTATCATTCTTTTTTTTTAATTCACTGCTTCGTCTTATCTCTCTGTGTGACGAAGAAACGTTTCATCTCGTTTCGCAAACGACGCGTTGTCGCAATTATTTGCTTCTCTTCGACTCCAAACCTAAACAAACCCAAACAAACCGAAGAAACTAGGGAAATCTCGTTCGTGAAAACTTTACGTTAATAATAGTCAAATTTAAAAATTGAGACATTTTTTTATTGGACAATCGGACAGAATTTAACTTCAATTATTATTAAAGTTGAAAAATAAACAGTTCCAAGTGTTAATTTATTATAAAATTATCTATTCGAAAGACTAAACATGTACGATATGATACAGACTCGAAAATTCACAAATCACCAATTTTTTACCAACTTTTGTTACACCGATTAATCCCGTAATACCTTAAGCGATTATGTCGCATTTTAATAAAGTTCAAAAGAAAAATTGAATTCCTAATACGATTCTTACGTTGGCCAAAATTTCAACAATTAAGGTTAGTCTTAATTTTTAGGCGATTTTAAAAACAACATATAAAACGATTATCTTTTAAAACAGTTGTTGGGTACGACATAATGGCATAAATAACTTGCAATTTTATTATAGAACGTTAAGTTTAACGGACACTTTTAGCTTGCATTAAATTTTTAACAAGGAACGTATCAATGATTTACGATGTTAGCTTTACGAGTATTAATGTAATAATGATTAACGAAGTTAATATTTGAATTTGAATTTCCCATTTTTTTACGAGCTGCGTCACGGAACCTGTTATCATCTCTCTCAATTATTTCTTGTCTTTTTCAACGTAGACGAGCGAAGCTTATAATAAAATTTATGATCGAAAGCTGGCGTCAATCGGAGAGCTCGTACGAAAAATAACGCGGTCAAATGTGCGCGAACACATACGAGTTGCACTTCGATCTTTTTTTTTTCATCTCGAGCATTTGTGCATCGAGTGAAAGTTAACGAAAACGAAAGAAAATGTAAACGGCAAGGATGGTGGAAAAACGCGAGTTTTGCATAGCCTTGTACAGTGTTACAAGTTAAACATTGCTAAGGAAAAAAAAAAGAAAACTTCGATACGAGCAAAAATGAAAAAAGAGAAAACGCTCGATTGTTCACTCAACGGTTTTATTTCTTACTCAAAAGATATATACTCTGAAAATCTATTATTTCTTCAGCCACAATGCATTCATATTTTTGATACAAGTATACGCATCACACATAGGGTGTCCTCGTTCATTGTGAACTCGGCATTGTTGACTTTTCGAAAACGAAAAATTCAACGCGAATCAATGTTTTATAGGACCTTCGTTCACGTCCTCAAATTTACTGAACTATTAAACTTAAGGACACGCAGGAAATTCAAACATAACCTCAAACATTTTCGAAATCGTTTTTCTCATCGGTCTTTGAGGTTATGATGAAAAACCGAGTCGATTCTTCGATTTTACGATAAAAGGTATTTTATCCTCGAGAAATTGTGACTTTAAATTGTCGACTATCTTTTTCGAATTTACGTATTTCTTCTGCGTCGTGATATGTCGAAGACGTATCACGTGACACACGAGTGCGAGAGAAATAGTCGATATTTCAAAATCGCAATTTCTCAAGGACGAAACATTTTTATCGTAACATTCAAGCATCTATTTCTGTCTCTATGAATTCTACAAAGACTGATGCTCGATTTTTCATCGTAAACTTAATTGACGCTGAGAAAACGGATTTCGAAAATTTGTGAGGTTATGTCATCTTTTGATCGTTAGAAATCGAAAGTCACTAAAAATGCCAATTTCACATAGCTCTTTACATTTTTTTCATCGAACTTTTAATGTTTTCTCAAAAGTGGAGCTCGAGCAATTTCAATGACGCGAAACGCGTGTAGGAACGATGGAAACAAAACACCCTCTGTGACAGACGTATTATGCATGTATATATATATATATATATATACATATATACTATATATCATTTGTTACGTATTATAATTTATACTTTTCAACGGAGCCGGTTAACCTCAAAATGGCTCGCCTCAACACCTTTAAGTCTGTGGATGGAGACAGTCATGGCTCCAAAGTTATGTTTTATACTCGTTTCTTTTTTGTTTCCTCCGATAAATCACGCTTTACATCCGGTGAATTTATCTTGCGAGATTGAAGTTTGCAACGTTGGTACGCGAAAATGATTTTCAACTTGTCGATTTTTCATTTCACGAAAAACGTAACGCGAATATCGACGATAATTGTCCAAGTCTCATTAATAAATCTAGAATTCAAATATGGCGGAAAACGTATCGTGAAATATTGAAAATATTGGAATAAAAGCATAAGGAATATATAGATGCGTCCCAACGACGCAAACTTTGAACCCATTTTCTCCTCCGTTTTCCATTTCACGAATAATCGTCGAAGTTTCATCGAAAATTAATAATTATAACGACAATCGTTCGATAGGCCGATGATAAAGAAAATATTGACGTTCTACGAAAGGTCCGTGTTATTATTATTTCTTCCTCTCAATACTATGGTACACCCAAAGTTTCATTCTACAAATTCAGGACGGCGATTGTTCGAAATGCTACATCAAACACTATCGATGTAATACTAATGACTTTGCTCGTTCGCTCGTTCCTACATTTTGTTTGTGTGTTTATACATAATTTACTTTTTTTTTTTGACAATTTCACTCTTGCTCGATCGATAACCGGACAAACCCACTTTCTTCCTCGCGGCCGTTTTGTTATTTTCCCACCGGCCCTCTTCCGCTCTTTAATGGCCAGATTTCTTGCCGTATCGGGCAAAAGTTCCGCAAGCGGCGCAACCGTACGATGCTTTCGGCTTTCTCTCTTCTTCAGGGCCTTTTTTCCTGCTGAACATTTTACACGTCAAACGGTGTTCTTTTTTATTGCTCCTATTCCGAGTTTCCTTCCTCTTATTCTGCTAATTATATATCTATATTTTGTTTTCTGCTTTTTTTCGATAACCGCTTGATTGACGTCACTGCGACTCTCGCGATTGGATTTTCGCGCAACTGCCGAAAATTGCTGCCCTTGATAAAAACGTAATTTGCGTTTGATTGCTCGGGAGATCGAAAAAACGTATGAAAAATCTTTCGAGACCGAATGTTTCGAAAGTCTCAGGGTCCGCGCGAAGCGCCATTTGGTCAAGTATAAAAGTGTCTCGATAAAGCCTTTTGTTCATCTTTTCTTTCTTTCATCACGTCCGCTTCGCGAATTAAGAGAAAGCGCGCACGTTCTCACAGTAGTTAGTTGGGTTAGGCTCGAATCTTGACATATGTATGGCTTAAAGAATTTCCGAGCGTCGCTGCTTCACGATTCTTCAAACGTTTTTTCTTAACCTAAAAAGAAAAGGAAACGAGGGCGACATTCGTCCTTGAATATTTCACTCTCGTCGTTTTGCAATTGTGCTCTTTCTCCTTTCTCCCATTATACATACACGATTCAACTAGTCTAATCCTAACCTCTACAAGGGCAGAATTCATCAAATTGTTTCTTCTTCTCCCTTCACATTGTCCATCTCGTAACACACTACGAACCAATTCCATCATTATTCATTGTTTAACGCGAAATGTGGAAAAAAATAGAATCCTAAACGGCCAAATTGTCGCAAACTTATCAGCCGATACACGCGCACACTTCTATCAAGCACTAACCAATAATCGAGTAAGAAAAGAATAACCGTCCGCTATGATCTTAGAGAAGTATCGTAAGCGTTTAGAGTCGCGCGATAGATTGATCACATTAGGTTTTTTTGGTTGGTGAACCTTGTGCTTTGCGAGTTACGTAAATCGAGGGAGCAGTTGTTGGCATTTTTGATACTCTTGCTAAATCCTATAGTTTTCTCCTTCATCGATGTTTCAAAGAATAATCCGTGAACAGATCTGGAATGTCCTTGTAAGGACAAAAGAGAAAAAATTGACAATGATCCATCACGAGTAATCTTTCCATCCCCGAGTTTTCGCGATCTGTCAGAGTTCCCCCGAAATACGAAACTATTATTCCTTGTCGGAGAAGTCATAGACTTTCTATAGTTTATCCGAACCGTCGATATCTATATTGAACTGGAAGCCATTACGACGCGTATCGACGAGCCCCGGCGAACAACGTAATTATCACATAGGAAACTCTACCCTCCTTTTTCCTCGTACGTATACGTGTGGGGACGGGCTGTTGACATATACAAGTTGGAAAATAAACATTTACACCTATATACCTGCGAAAGGTCTACGAACAACGCTACGCTTCCGTACATTTCATATCGACGAAAAAACATAAAAATGCTGCTCAGGAGATCCGCGCGGGTCAGTGCTCTATCATCTGCGAAAAGAGACGTACAGCTCTGATATCTCGTAGAGTCTGACGCGTCGGTCTTAATTAATAATATGTTCGTCAATGAGTTTTTTTGGGAAAAAAAAATAACTGTTGCTCGTTTGATGTTGGTATCCGTCTATTTTGACGAATTTGACTGAGACTTTCTTTCGTTATCACAGGATGGCACGCACTTGGTGTTCTCGGAATTGTTGCTTTCCAAAGATTCGTCGTCTTCGTCGTCGTCGTCAGCCTCTACGTCGCCGTCGTCCCCGTCGTCATCGTCCTCTTCGTCCTCCTCCAATAGCTTTTTCCGTGCCAATTGCACCGCCTCCCATTCCTTGTAATGACCTTTCCTCTTCGCCTCGAAGGCTCTCCGCTTTTCTAGAGGACGAATGTTGGCTTTAGACAAGATTCGATACTACAAAGCAACGCTATTGGCCAAAGTACTCACCTCGCTCTTCCGGAGTCTCTTCTTCCTCTTCCTCGCTTGACTCTTCAAATATTTTCGGCTTGCTGCTTTTCGCAAGTCTGGAACATGGAAAATGATAGTCAATAAAGATGATCGATCGTTAAAGGTTTTTTTTGTGTTAGGATGGGAAAACACGGCCAACTCACTTTTCCGCTATAATCGCGGAGTCAAGCTCGTCGTGCTCGTGCTCGTTGCCGACACCCTCGTAGTTGTAGGGTGTTTTTGGTTCGTCTATTTTCATATGACCATAATCCTTTTCGGCTGGGTGCAGCGTCGCTATGATGTTCATCTCGTCCCATTTTGTCTCTTTGTTCGGCCTGAATGGACATTGAGCAATAAAGAAGTGGAAACGAACGAATAAAGAAGCGGAAATGAACGAATAAAAAGATGGGAATCAACGAATAAAGAAATGTAAACCAATCAACGAATGAAAATCAACGAATAACGAAATTGAAATCGACGAATAAAGTTCGATGATCAAATGTGACTAAAATCGCAGTGATTCAGGCGTACTTTGTGAATTTCGCGAAACATAGCTGCGCGAGGAATCAACGTTTGGAATGACGGCTTTGAAGTGTTGGAAAAATAGATAAACGCGAATTCATATTTACCTCGGTGCTTCCTGGCTGTCAAAACTACTGGACGTTTTTAAGATTCCCTTGGAGGGCCTTTTCCCAAGATTCTCGGCCATTTTTCGTACACACGTTAAATAATAAAGTCGCACTAAACATTCACGAAATCAGTCATACTCATCGATTTACTGTCGACCCAACCTACAACGGAATTTGAATTTTTTCGTCTCGTCTTACTCAAACGTAGTATTCACGTCATCACACCTACGTGCATCTCAAGGAAGCTTTTTTTTTTTTAACATTCGCGGACGGTGCCCACTAGATACAAGCGCGTGTGCAGTCCAAGTGGCGGAGGATGACACACGCACCGCGAACTCGCAAAACCGGCCAGAAAAGGAAGAACGACACCGATGCGGCATTCGCGGAGTGGAGATCTTATTTCTCTCTTTTTTTTTGTACGCAAAAAGGAAAACAATTGTAGTTCGTAAGGTGAAAACAATATGGCTGATTCGGAAGATGTCAATTCGAAAATGCGCAGCTTCGATTCATCCTTTCCATTTTGTTCTCGCGGTAAAATCTCGACGAATCGAGCGACGTTTCCCTGGCTGCTTGACACTTTACTTCTTTCCCGACTACTACACTTTCAAAATATCATTGGCTAATTATATATAGTCATGTGTGTCGCTGAGCCTGTGTATTAATAAATCAGGCATTGATATTTGGAATATTCGACTTTCGAGCATGAACTCCGACTAGAAAATCCGTGAAGCTTGCAATTTTCGGAACCGAAAGGACACTTCCGATTCTCCGTGTGCAGAGTGCGCCGCTAGTTACATCGTTGTGGCGACTCTGTCACCCCAAAGTTGTCCAACTCCCTTACCGACTGAGCGTACATTCCCAGGCCCCAGATAGACACGTACCGCCCGTGTACCGCTCTGGTGGAGTACGACGTAACGTCACCGTATCCTCCACATAACCAAACATGGACGCTGAGCACGTTCATGTGCAACCAAGTCGAAACGACGGCTTCGAGGGAAAAAGCAATCTGACGATGAGCCCGACTCGCGCGTGACGTCACCCGACGGCACGCGCGC
>JAPYZJ010002280.1:0-21614 GCA_030522765.1 Ophioninae sp. B BG-2022a
CAATTACGACGATTAAGAGCGTGCTGTCAGCGAGAGGAGGTTTTTTCGCGGTGACCAAAGTATAATATGTGAATAAAAAAATTAATTATATTATTACCAGGGTGTTGAGATCAATCGAGTTCCGACCGGAAATAACTTTTAAAAAAATATCGCAAAAAAAATCTGAAAAAATTCTTATGAACTCAACAAAACGTAACGCAACTTTTTACCGTCTTGAAATTTTGTTGTAAACCTCGTCGTTTTCGTACTCCGGAGCAATGTTCATATTTTGTATTTTTATCGAAAAAAAGAAATATTTTTGGGGAAAACAATCGCAAAAAAATTTCTACAAAACGAAATTGTAGTTTAGGCCTCCCCTTTTATGATTTGAATAGGAGAAATGCATGAAAAAGATTTTTACTGTAAAAGGGGTCCGCTCACAAAACAACAAAAAAACGACAAAAAATTGTCGTTTTCAAAACTGGGTGCCAAGTGTAAAAAAATCGTAAAAATTTTTTTGATACGCCAAAATGTAGGTAAATCCCCCCCTCTTGAAAATGCAGTTGGTCAAATTGGCCTAGCCCAACTACCAGCGAAATGGCATAAAGCACAGTTCGGGCACTTTTTCCAACTCTTGTCCGGAAACTTTCCGACGGTACTGTATGTGTATGTGTGTGTATGTAAATAGGGTGAATGTCAACGATTGGATTCCAATCGGGACCACCCATCGGTTCTTATAGGGTTTCCCCATCGAATTCTAATCGGAATTCCCAATCGGAATCCCATGTATCCCAATACCCAAACAATTACATCAGATTATAAACGTTTAATTAGAGAGAAAAGAATACATAGCAATATACAAAATGAGACCGATTTATTTAAAAAAACGTTTATATTCTTAATGTAAGTATACATAGCGTTTCATACTTTTTTCTTTACCACCATATATCTTTAATATTCTCGATATAATTATTTTTTTTCAGCGTGAGGTCAATCAACTTAGAATTAAAGTAGAAGTTGATTTCAATAAATAACTCGCCACGAATAGGCCCATGCCAACATAATAGGTATATAGGGTAGGTTCAGTATGCCGCAAACAGGGAGAGATCTAATTGGAACCTAATATGGAATCCTCTTTTGCAACATCTCTAACAAAGCCCTATGAAGCTATGGGTACATCTTGGAACTCTGCAAGGGCATTTATGCTCCAAATCGCGAACGGACACATTTTTAAATGTATCTAAACGGTTCTATTTGCGAACTTCGGGTGAAAATATTTTAAATGATCGAAATCGGGAAATAGCGGGAAATTCATAAGGATTCGAATGTGAACTGCATAATTGCGGCGACCGCACAAAATCCCTATAGGGTTACATTAGGATTTGGGGTCTCCCTAACAAATTTCTGCACGGGTTAAAGCGCTTTGACCTTGCACGTGTCAGAAAATCGTAGCAGAGAACAATGCGTTTCGATGGACGATCGACGCGCGCGTTCTGCATTTGGACTTTGAAATATTTGCAAAAAATAGTCGTAACCGCGCGCGAACCCTATCATTCTCGTTTCGAATCGAGCGCACTGCCCATCGGACTAAAAAATTACTGCCCTGTATTCGAACCCGCGATCGCTTCGCCTTGCCGCCAAAATTACTGTGCCATTGTTTATTCAGCGTCGAAGTTTTGCGGTACATCAACACAGCGATACAATACAATTGTGGCTATGCAAGAATAAAAAAAAAACTTTCGCTCGAAAGGGACGCCCCGTACGCACACGACTGGAGACCTAGCAGGTAACTGAGATTCACGGCGTGTATGTGTTTGCGTGTTCGTTTTCTGATGTTAAAAGTAGAAAACACCTTGTAATTTTTTGAACAAAAAATCGAACGTCATGAAGAAAAAAATGTAAACCAATTTACGAAACGGTATTTTCAAAAGAATGACGCTAGCTTCATTTTAATGGTTTATCTTTATGTTTCCGGTTTGTTTTCCAGCCGGTACGTCATTTTGGAAATGCTGGTTTTCATAATCGTTGCTATTTTCAACATCGCGTATTAGACTTTAAGAAATAATAATCTCATCATTTAATGATAAGACCTTTGAAACTAAGCGGTTCGGAATATTTGGTCTTAGAAGTATGAAGCTGTATTTTATTAATATGAAGACAGTGTATCTTTTAAAAATCTTTTTCCCGAATTTCGCTGTATCGGTATTTTTGGTTTATATTCGAGAAATTTCGCGATACAAAAAAATGTAGGAAACATTTTTTTAAATATGTATTGAAAATAACGAAAATTTAAAAAAATACAACTTCTTACTTCTTAAACGGCCTTTTTGATGAATTAACTGAATAGATTTGTGAAAAAATCACAAAAAATAAAAGAATGAGAACTAAAGCTTCTTTTTCAACGATTTGATAATAAAATGGTCAGATTATTACGTTTCGAAGTCCAGCGCACGATCTTGCTTTAATGCGTACATCGTGGATTTAACTGACATATATGAAATGACTCACCGGCTACAAGAAGAAAACGTAAAAATGGAAATAAAGCTGTCTTTAACGCCTTCAAACCGTTGATTGATACATTAGTTTCCGATTTCTATTTTCCTCGATATATTCCATTTTCGTCCGAATATAAAAATTACGCGGTTCTTATACCATTAGCTCGAGGTTTCTATATCTGTATATAGATGAAAGTTTTCCCTACAACGATAGCCATGGCAAAGCAACGGTAGCAAGAGTAGAGGAGAGGAGGAGAGAACAAGAACAAACTCTGTGTGCGTATTTAGCGCGTAATTTATATAAGAAGAGAGGCACGCTTGGTTCCACCCCAAAGCACTTCGATCCATTGGCGTGAGCAAACCATTCCCTTAATTGAGCATTTCTCTTTCCGTTCTTTACACATCGTTCCGAAAAAATATACTTTATCTGTAGAGTATATACGCTGATGCCTTACAGGACTCAAGGTGTTACCGGCGGGATGCTTTGCGTCCTGCTGTAACGAATATTTGGATAATGGGTGTATCTGGGATAAGATAGCTTAATTGATACTCCGGATTAATTACGAGCCTGAGATCTACGCCACTGCAAAGGAAGGTTCTGTTCTCTAGTATGGCAAAATCGTTACCGAGGAGAGGATAGTTGCGCGTTGGCAGCTCACTTGGCTGTCTACCATAGTCTTTCCAGTTGCACATCGAACATCCGCGAGATCGGATCGCTCTTACGATACATTTTAGTTCTCTGTTTTTCTCTGGACTTGGTGGCAATTTTATCACTCTCAACCCGGATCTCGTTGTGCACGAAAACGAGCGGTGAAACGTAGAAAAATGGCGTGACTGGGCCCGTCGGTACAAAAACAGTAGTCACCAAATGACACACGATTTCCGCCCCCACTATGGAACGACCGTTATCGAAATCAACTAGGTGGACGTGAATGGTGTTCTTCTTAGGCCGACTAAACATATACAAGCAGTATTTTCTGTCCCTCCTCATCTCTTTCCTTGCGTTTTTTTGGCCAACCAGTGACCCAATGAGCTCAATAGGTCTGCGGTCGCACAATCCAATATACTAATTTCTTGTATGTACAGAAATGTATGTATGTATGTGTACGTATCATTGGTGAATGGGCAACGGAGTGCGGTTATTTCGCAAAGTGCTACATTGCCTCGCATTTAACATTCGTGGCGCGTATTAAACTCGGTATTCAAGTTCTGTGCACTCGTATCGTGACAGAAATCAGACCGCCGATAGCCGCGAATCGGTTCGCTCGTGTCACGATTGTTAAAAAGTCTCACATCGTGAAGAGTGGCCTTATGGATTACTCCAGTTGATTATCGCATGAAAGAAAGGCGGGGAGAGCGCAAAAAAGTACACAATAGAGACACGAGGTTGTTCGTACGGACGAGGATTTATATTTTCACCTAATCAGGCGCGGCAAATAATTAAAAAGGACAATTATATATCGGATAAAAATATCTACAACGATACAATGACCATACGAAAACCGGTCAAAATGTGTTAGACCGAATACATTGATTATTTGTGCCAGTCAAACACAACCTCTTTGCGAAATTAAAGAAAAATGGGCGATTAATGAGAATGAAGTTCAAATTCAAAAGGATTACTGACGTTACTCCTAAATGTATATCACAATTCAATTTAGGCATATTTTTATTGGTTGTATAACTATTTTTCCGCTCCTATCAATATTATATCGTATTAACAAAAGTCGACTATTAACAGCGAAGAAAAATTGGTTGTTTAAAATATATGCGTATCCGACAAGTGAGGACGAGATAAATGTTTTACCGGTATACACAAGTGGTGCAATGACCTCAAAGTGAACGGAAGCGAGACACATCGGAAGAGTACTTCGAGAGATAATCATCATGGGTCTGTGATACATTTTGCTCCTCTTATCTCTCTACAATCCTTTACTTAACCGTTCAATGTATCTGTTTGGTTAACAATAAGAGGAATAAAACATCATACATGCACTGACAAAGTTTAAAGCAATTTTCATCTCTGTTCGCTTTATTCCGAGATTGGTCGATTCGATAAAAATGGAAAAATGAAAAATTGTCAAATTCCTATCTAAAGGACATTTAGTACTTTAGAATCCGAGAATGGGAAGTACGATATATTAGCGATGGCATCCAGCTCACGCATATTGCATTCTCGCAATTAATGTAGCGATGAATCCATCGAAGAACGAACGTAGGACCGGTAACCGCAGAATGTCATCGATAAGACGTGAGAATTCGAGCGCATCGTCCAGACATAAAAAATCAGGACAGTATCCACAGGGTCAAGATAACAGACGTTGCTCAAACAGCCGATATCCAGGAGCGGAAGTTCCCTGTACGAGCGTCGAACCGTTATACGTGAGACGAGGACTGCATAATTTCCGATTGAAACGTGGCACGGTTCCAGATAGTCTTTTGCATTCGTACAACGTCTTGGGAAGGTCGAGCTGCGAAATTTCGGGAACTTCCGGAAGTGAACAGGTGCAACATCGTCATAAGCAAAATAATCGCAGTAACGGCATCTCAATTAATCGAAAAATCGGTAAAAACGGATGTGATACAGGATCCGCGTGTAATCGAGTTAGATACGCAGACACCTCGGTCGACCGTGATACACATTACGCGGGCGCATCGAGACGCAACATCATCGAAAGGCGTACCGAAGCTTTGGCTAATAAGAATAACGGCATAATCGATGAAAGGAATAACACGAATGACGGCGATAGTAGCGAGCGTCGGGATGAGCAAGATGAAAGTAGCGTCGAGACATTTTCTCAATCGCTTCGAAATCGCTGGAGTCGAAAAACAATAATCGCGTCAGCCGGCTCGAGTCGGAATCGTGATAACGCCGAAACAACAATAGACACCAACACTCTAATATCGATGCCGTATCTCCAAGAGAGGCCCCGAACATTGCCATCCGCGCTGAGAAAAGCTCGCGATCGTTCCAGCGATAATTACAACGGCGATGAAACCGATGTATTATTGCCCGAGAGACGACGAATATCACGGCAAGATATACTGAACCGCAAAGCAGGCAGTTTTAGCGATAACGAGACAGCGTCCGCGTTTACAATACGCAAGAGTAGTGGATCTCTTGAAACTGCGGGCTCATTAACATCGAGAAACATTTTGAGATACGCCGGAAGAACAAAGTGCGACGAAGCCGTCAGGAAGAATGCTGGATACGTGAAGAACACAACGGGATCGCAGCAACGCACGATTCAATATGAACCGCTGAGTAACATCGGTAGAAAAAGGTGGGATCGTTCGATGGAAAGGAACAGAGCCAGTGGCTCGAGGTCAGTTGCCGAGTTTCCCACTTTTTTTCCGCGCTTAAGGGACCTACCGCGAGACATTGTACCACGATCTTCTACCTTGCCAAAAATCGTTCATTCTTCGAAGCACCGAGGCGTCGAGGCATCGAGGGAATTTTTGACATCGAGGGAAGCGCCGATTTATGGCCGAATAAGACGGAGAAAATTGTCACTCCCAAGTATCTCAAAGGAATCTCAGATTAGACGATCGACCGGTAGCTTAACGAGACTTGCGCGAAAACCCAATTTCACCGATGACGCCGACCTTGATGTTACCATTACGAATGAGTTACGAGGACCGGATGAAATAGACAACGATACGTCCCGATATAGAAGCGTTAAATGTTCACAGGTAGAATCTCAACGTAACCCCAAAACATATTCTTTTTATTGCCGGGTTTTGGATGCCGATTCACTAACTTCAAAATCGACATCACAAACGTTCAGTGGAGCCTGGAACTGTGAGGTTAAAAACAATCGGAGAATCGGTTTGATTAGCGATTATCGTGATTGTCCTCGTCGATTCGGCGTTGCTCCAAAAACGAGGGAAGCACGGCAAGTTTCGAGAAGACGAATTATCGAAAACGCTGACATTTCGGAACCGTCGGTAAGTCTGGTTGCGGGCGGCTCGTCCGAACCTTCGCAAGGACGGTCTGTGCGCGAGATCGATTATACGCCGATTGAGTTTGTCACTGGTGATACGACGAAGACTACGGCAAGAGAACGCGATTACAAGGTCAAACCGAGAAACAATTGGGAAACAGTAGAGGAGATGGCAAGCGAACCGTTGCGTCGAGGCAGACGATTAGAAAACAGTCGTGATTTTAACGAACTTTCAATGAATGAGGGGAAACTTGAAGATTCAAAGTTCCGAGAGAATTCGTCGAAAATGGCTCGTTATAAGCATGGCTCGACAACTTTGCCTTTGTACATGAAAAGCCGACGAAAGAGTTCCAGCTGCGCGAGCTCAAATATTCCGATTAAAATTGGTATCCGAAGCGCAACGCAATACCGTCAGTCTAATTCAAAAGCAGTCGATAATGAAGAATCTCAAGATACTGCAAAATCAGTAAAGGAGCGGACGAATCACGTGAAAAAATCGGTTGCTGCCCACGTCAAGTCGTTCAGTGATACGAATAGTCCAAGATCTGATTCTCCGGTGACATCATCCTCGATATTTGGATTTTGCACTGGAAGGAGAAAAGATAGGCGAGGACAAGAAAGAAAGAAGATTCGAGAGGGAACGGTGACTTCGAGAATGGTGGGAATGAATATTGTTTCATTTATAAGCTATCTATTAAGCGTATGCGAAAGAAATTTTGGTCTTTGTGCTACAACACGTTATTCGTAGTACGGTTGATGCTGACTTGAATTTACTTGGCGTCAAAAAACTTACAGCCCCCGAGTGCACCGATACCTTTAGGCTGTTGTCAGAATAAAACTCAGGAGGCACATCATTTGTTTCAATGAAGAAACATCCTAAAGTTGCTATAAATATATCACTCACATTCTATTGCGGATATATGAACTTTTTGTCATTACCTTTTTTTCCTTATTTCCTTTTTATCTGTTTGCAGGGTGAACTTGTGTGGTTCGACCCAGGCGTCGGCCATGTCCTTCCAGGCGAGGTACTAGAGTATCACAGAGCGGCCAATGTCCTGTCAGTTCAGGCGGTAATAGCTGGAAAGGTATTACGATAAATATTTATTTTTTATAAAACCTTAATGATTAATTAGATAAAGGCGATAGTTATCGCATTGAAGAATTTCCACATTCGATAATACAATACTAGCTACTCTAAACAATTCATCGAACAGAAAAATCGTTTTATTTTTTAAGTAAAAAACATTTTGAAGCTTCAAACCTCGAGTGTGAAATCCGTGGATTAAAATTTAATTCCGAATTTCTATCAACGAGCAGATAAGAGATCTACCGAAAGTAAAAGTTGCCAATACTTTTATTGATTTTAAACGAGTCCTCGACACACCTTTTTTTTTTAAACTTTTCAATACTCATTTGAAAAAGCCTCATAATTGAACTTCAATTTGGTTATTGGATGATCTCTTTACGACCGAGTGTTCGATGACAGAGTGAAAAACTACCGTAGTGGATTTAATCTGAGATATCTAAGGAATGAATAGTACCATAAAAATCTGAAGGTCGGTTGTGGAAACTTGAATATATTCTGCAATAAAACTAATTATTGTTTTTGGAAAAGAAAAAACATTTTTTGACATCGTACATAGGTTTGAAAAAACGAACGAAAAGGTTTCGTTTTTAGCCGCTTTGGAAAAAGTTAGTTTGAAACATACATTGACGACTATTAACGTAGAGGCGAGAAATTGTCTCTGTTCTTTCCTCCACACTTCCATTCCATTACGTGGAAAGTTTCGGCGAAACAAATTCGAATGCTTTTTTTTTCAAAGCAATGTACGAGATAAAAATTAATGTTTCCCTGAAAAATAATAGTTCATTCCCCTTGACAATTTATTCAAGAATCCAAAACCGTCCGGCAATATAAATCGAAAAAAATGATACAGAGCTCATTCAAAAACCACATTGAAGCTAAGTATTCAGTTTTTTTGACACGGTATCAAAAAACGGTTGTAAAATCATTTGAAACCCAAGGATTCGTTCAAACACAAGAAAACAAAACGTTGCAGACGTTTGTCTTTTTGCACATTTCTTTTAGTTGCTGAAACTCTAAAGAACATTCCAATTCAAGAGTTGTTAACGAGAGGGTGCAAACTGTGAAATGCTTTTTTTCGTTCTAATACGTCCAATTATCTAATAGTTACAATAAATGAAAAAATATTCGTTTAATGCCCAAACGCGTGCACGTCCAATCTACAGTACCTAGTTGGTCGTGTAGGTCGCTTGGTCTAAACTAATAATGCGATGAAGTGTCTGCCTTGGGGTCTCGGAAGCGAACCGGTTCGGCTGCATTTCCTGAAAACGACACCATCCACATATCAGTGGAGGCTATGGAAGAAGGACAAACATACTCCCAACTTGAATGTATTTGTCGTACTTCGTAGGACGAAATGATATGTTGACTGAGAGTTTCTAGTGGATTCGTGGACTCGTACAATTTGATTTCTATCATTGTTAACATTAAACGTTAAACATTAAATATAAATATTTTATTGATAGAACTTCAAGGTAGTGGTTTATACTGAGAAATTCGTCTAATTTAAGCAATTTGGCAATCTATTTACTCTTATCTTTTTAACTAATGGAAAGGAAAACATTTGAACATAAATATCTTCAAAAGATTATCCAACTACCTCATCAATCGATTAACGCATCAGATATGAGTAAGCTGAAAATCGTGGCTATTGATGCCGTGTGTTTAATTATCTTTACGAAACATCTACCGTTAACTTTCAATCACGAAGGTTGCTACGTTTTAAAAAGGGTGCGGAGAAAGAAACGAAAGGAGATCTTCGAGCGCGGTTATCGTTCGTGACGATGAAAAATTCGATTCTCTTTTCTTTCATGTACTTTGTACATCACATACTTTCTTTCAAGTGGCACATGTGGATAAAACGACATGTTTATTTCAAAAGTATGGTAAAATGTGCAGTCCGTCGAGCGGAACCGGCCGCCGACCGGAAAACGTGTAGATCAAACTTCAAATGCGTTCTTCTAGAAACACTATTTTGCGGTGACCGAAGCAGTCTATAGCTGCAACGGGATAGAAAAGGAATTTTTCGAGTAGTTTTTTCGAAGTTTACTCGCCAAATTTGTTTCTTTCAAGTTGATAAAATGGTTTAAGGTAATGTAAGGTAGGTAGGTTTAAGGTAATGTTTTAATGTTTCAAGTTCCTTACAAAATTTGACTCGTAAATTTCGAAAAAAATACTCGAGAAAAAAAATGTCAGAGAAAAATTCTGAAAAAATTCCAGGCGATTCATTACGAAAAAAACGCATTTTCTTTGTATACCTAACAATTTCTCTTAAAACCTATCATTCTTGGGTTATTTTGCATTTTGCAAAATTCGGCGTTTTTGGCAAAAAATGAAATAACCCTAAAAAAAATCGCAAAAATGTTTAAAAAGAGCAATATGGAGCTTCTGTGTTCCCTTTTAAGTTTTTCTGAGGAAACAAAACAAAAAAATGTTCTTAGAATCGGCGCCGGATTCCCGATGGTCAAAAAAAGGCCCAAAAACGGCCACGTACCAAAAGTCCGTACCGGGTAGAAAAAAAATTGAAAAAAATATTTAAATAAAGTAAACTGAAGCCTGATATATCTTATTTAAAACGCCGCTTTGGATTTCCGAATATCTTTTTTTTTTTGCAGTTATTAAACTTTAAGTGCGGGAAAAAATATCGACTGGTGTATTCAAACTTTTGAGCGGTAGTGTACATGTTATAAAAAATACCGGATCAGTGACTCTGTGCCATAGATTTTCAGCGTTGATTTTTGAAAATGATTTTTTTTACCAAGCTCCCACCATATCTATGATTGATGAGACCGACCGTTCCACCTCGTGCGGATTTTCGCTAAGCTTCGTCGTTACGATCACTGTCACCGTCATCACTACCGACGCAAACCCAAGACACCCACCCCTCTCTTCTACACTCTCCACGATTCCACACGTATATCTGAGTTTTTTAAAAGTTTTCATTTGTTCTAGTACGTTTGTTTGGATTAATCTCAGTCTAGGGATGTTAAGGTTGGTTGGAAAGGGCGCGATAATATATGTAGGTATAACCATGGCGTACAGATATAATAAGAGTGTGTTAAAAAAAAATAACTTTCAAAAATCAATATCTCGAAAATGATTATAGCGCGTCGCCAAAAACCCTTTTTAGGGATCTCATAAAATATTAAAAGAAAGATGTTTGCCGTATATTAGATAAAAATTCGGATTCAATACCGCTGTCGAAGCATCTGCAGTCTGCGTCATCTTATATGTATTAAAAAGTAAATTTAACATATTGTCGAATCATTTTTTCAGTTATGGATAATAAAATGCAATGATTTTTTTGTACACAGAATGTCTGGAAATTCAATACATTTCTCCTGGAAAGTAAAAGTTGAGCCCATGTGCCCAATAAGGTCTTATAGTATATCGTATGAAAACAAATAGTTTCCAAGTGTTTTTAATTCTTTAAGCCTTCTTTTATTCTAAGATCAGAAACTAATTAAAGTACATTATATTCTTTAAAATTTAAGTACTCGGTTACACAATACTCGTACTTACAGGGTGTCCCAATTCTAACCGAAATGCACCCCGAAGTCGTCAAGCAAAAACCGCGCTAGGTAATTAGTGGTGAGAGCTCCCCCTGCAAATGTTTACGTACTTTTTATATTGTTTCATTATTTAGGAATCTCATTATCTAGCATGTATACCTGTACAATTTTAAAAAGCTAATAAGATGAGGAAGTTATTGCAGCCTTCTTTACGAAATGTACAATTCGTTCTTTTTAGATAATTATTACTTCTGTGGAAAAAACTTGTTTCGATTCTCAACACGGCGTGTTATATTACATGCATAATAAAAAAATTGCAAGCATTTTTAATTTATTCCGTATTTCAAATAAGTTCGTTATTGATCAACTGTCAGAAAATACATTCAATCTCATTAGAGTAATGTAATTTTTTTTAATGGATCCTTTAATAAACATAATTAAATTTTTAATTATTAAAGAGCTATTAATTTTCAGGAGGTGTTCATGAGCTCTCCTTGTACTTTTTGAAACAAATGTATCGACCTTCGCAACACCCTTAATAATAATTTACGTAACTGATCCGTTGGCCGTGCGGGCTAAGGCGCGGCTAGCGGCCAGCGGATCAGGAGGTCCCGAGTTCAAATCTCGCTAGCGGTCGAGATTTTTCTTCGAAACTTCTCGATGGAACTCGTTCCGCTGCCGGGAGGTGAACTTAGGACCGGCTGTACTGGCACGGATTTTCCGCAGTTTCCCCATGCCCGTGCCAGAAATGGCACGGTGAAAACGGTACAGAGGGGGTAAGTCGGCTGCGGCCGCAACGGGGGTGGGGGGAAGGCAGGAGG
This sequence comes from Ophioninae sp. B BG-2022a, assembly GCA_030522765.1. Taxonomy (NCBI): domain Eukaryota; kingdom Metazoa; phylum Arthropoda; class Insecta; order Hymenoptera; family Ichneumonidae; species Ophioninae sp. B BG-2022a. The sequence continues at coordinate 11,836 of JAPYZJ010002280.1, forward strand.
AATCAAGTTGGGTGGATAGGAGAAAAAAACAAGGTGGGGAAACAGGAGAAAACAAGTTGCGGGAAAAACAGGAAGGAACAGGGAGGGGGGTGACCGTAAAAAACCCGAAAGGTACAACGGTATGGTACAACAATAAAAAAAAATAATAATAATTTACGTTGTCGCGTACGTTTTGGTTGCAAATGAATATTTTACAAATTAATCTAATGCAACTTTACATCAAGCATCAAAGTCTCAGGCTCGTTAAAGCTGCAACATATATTTGACAAAAAGTCGAATCCTCAAACTCGTACACGGGATATGTCGGATTATCGGAATAGCTATGTTGCGCACTGAGAGAATTAACGTCAACCACCGGCTCGTTACTTCCGCGAAAGTTTCGTACAGTCTGTGCACCCTTTTCCCCGAACCCACCTCTTTCCATTGCGCTCGTCTCAGTTGCCGGATAACGTACAGCTCAATTTCCATCGTCTCGATGGAACGAGAATAACTAAATGGGACTCATGAAGGTTTACTTTTCCCTTTGCCGTTTTGAACGTCTTATACAAAAATCTTGTAAGAAGGAAGGAATATGTTACATTATACGGATGAAAATGATCAATAACACATGAATTGCTCGTTTATTGAGATAACGGTACTCTCCTTTATATTGGAGCAATCGTTAGCAAGATAATCAAACAGGTGAGAAAGGGTTGGAAAAGTGCGGGGTAACTCAGCACGAGGTCAACACACCGCGTCCTCCATAAGAGACATTTTTATTTTATAAGAAGCATCGTGGTTCCCGCAGATTAATGAAGCGAGAAAAGAGATTGATAGAAAAAAAGGAAGCACAAAAGAGTAAGCGAAGCGGGCAAAGCAGAGCAAGACAGAAAGAGAGACTCGTGGTTGAGGCGCACTCGCCAAATTTTTCTCTTCGCTCCTCATGAAACTACAACGACCAAGTGGACGAGTCTAGTAGTCTCTCTCGCGTTCACGCTTCTCGCGCGTCATTCGCCGAGAGTCTTGTCTCGTCTCGTCACAGCGGCATCATCACCGCGGACTCGCGACCAACTACTCAAACAATACATTTATCAATTTTCGCTTAAACTTATGTTTACGAAATGCAATACATTTTCTAACGCAGCTTTGCCAGTCTTCCGCTGGCCAAAAACGATCTTGTGGATCTGGAAAAATTTCTTCTTAGACGAAAGGAGTTGGTAACATTTTTTCTAAATTCTCAAAACAAGTCAGTCGAAAAATAAATGTTTCATACAATAAAAGTGCAATGGTATTGCGAATTGCTCGTCCCAAGATTTTACGGAGATTTTCGGGCACGCAGGTAATATTTACGGACCGCGATGTTTTTAAATATTTTTTTAAGTACATTTTGCTTCGAACAAATTATAAACAAACGATTAGAATGATGGCTTGTGGATAGTAAAATCTGCACCGAGAGAATGCCGTTACTGAAGTTGATAAGCAAATTACAAGTATAGAAATGTTTGTACTTAAACATTTTTACGGAACCGCCACCAAAATCCGAGTGCTGGCATTTTTTTCAGCACTCTTTTTCTTCACTGAACATCCATATGTCGTTTTGTCCATAGCATATCTGGATCATTTTGTCGGTATGGGGCTTTACATTTCTAAAAGCCCGAACTTAATAGACCGCCAAAAAATGTCATCATAAATAAAACAGGATACTCAAGGCGAAACGTTAAGGAGTAACAATAATACGTAACAATACGGTTTAAAAGAAAATGACCAACCAAAACTTGGATTACTCGTTGCAGCGAAAGGAAACTCATAACCGCCTAAAATCTGTTGAGACTGCCTGAGAAAAAATGGATGTTCTTACAATTATAGTCTTTTGACAGTTTATTAATAGACAACTAAGGCACCCCCTAAGAGTGCTAAAATAAGGTATTGCAACGTGAATGCAATATAATAAAAGTGCAAGCCACGAGGACTGTAGAAGAAGAGATCCGAATAAATGTTACTGTTTTTGAGAATTCCAGTCATACTATGAAGGATCGCAAAGTTTCCGCACGTAATGTTATTTCACGCTGAAGAAATGAAATTGAATACTTTCGAGTTGTATATACGCTACGATTTTTTTAAATTCTCGATAATTGCGGTTTATAGTATATATATTTTATTAACGATAAAAAAAAAGATAGCCCCAGAAGCTCACGCAATTCCGTATACGGATTGTATAAGAACATTGAACGAACGCAGTTTCATTAAATTATTATTTCCTTATCGAAACTCGCTTAACTGAATCCGTGTGTTTAACAACAATTCGTTTGCTTGAAATTGCAGCCTCAAACTTTTACACTCACGAATCTCAATGGAGTGAAACCGAGACAGGATCTTGGACAGAATGGAGTGGAAGATATGATACAGATTAAGTATATGTCTCAAAATTATAATTACGATAGCCAAACCAATCATCCTCAATGATTAAATATGATGTTTACCAACTCTGCTAATTAATTATGATAAAGCGACTTGATTAATACAAACCGGATGTCGTATGATTTGCAGTGACTTAAACGAAGCTTCGTTGCTATGGAATTTGAAAATTCGCTATGACAAGGAACTCATTTACGTAAGTTTGATTGATTTTTCAAAATGTACCCTTCGCGGAATAATAAACGAAATGTATTTTAAAGAGAATTATTTACTTTCCACATTCGCGATCGATAGACTTATACCGGAAGTATTCTCGTCGCCGTGAATCCCTACAAAATGTTCGATATCTACGGTCTTGATCAGGTGAAATTGTACGAGGGACGAATACTTGGAACCTTGCCACCGTAAGACTTTACGACTATAATGACAAACTGATATCATTGAACGACCATAGTCCGTGAACGTTGCAATCGGCACATCAATAACAATTTTCAACGAGTTCAATCTACTTTGACTGCGGACCTCCGTTTTTTAAAGGCGGAAGCGTGTAAAAGGCTACATGTTTTGTTTCCAATAAATAGACACCTCTTCGCCGTTGGATCCTCGGCGTACAGCCAAGTATCAGCCGCCAATAATTCAAGTGCCAATCAAGTGGTTGTCATATCTGGCGAATCGGGATCGGGAAAAACCGAATCGACGAAACTCGTGATGCAATATCTTGCTGCCGTTAATCGTGCACCAAGCAACCTTGTAACGGAACAAATACTGGAGGCTGCGCCCTTACTCGAGAGTTTCGGAAACGCAAAAACCCCAAGGAACGATAACAGCAGCAGATTTGGAAAATATCTCGAGGTCCATTTTAGAGAGTAAGCCGAGAAAGCATCGATTAATTCAGTAAAAATAATACAAATTAAAAGTAAATGGAAATAAAGAAAGATTGAGAACCATTGAAACAGCGAGATTGAGAAGTAAATTAAAAACGCACGGCGCAATATTTTTCTCCAGGCAATCGGCTTTGCGTTCGAGTAAGAAAAAACGTGAGGTTAAACATTATTTTCTATAAACATTATTTTTGTTCTGGCATAGCGGAGTTATAGTTGGCGGACGCGTAACGCAGTATTTGCTCGAGAAAAGTCGCATAGTCACGCAGGCGGCCGAGGAGAGAAACTATCACGTATTCTACGAACTTCTAGCCGGACTCGACCAACAGCTGAGAGACAAGTATGGTCTTTTGACTCCGGACAAGTATTTTTATCTGAATCAAGGTGGGAACTGCGAGATCGACGGTAAAAACGATACCGAGGACTTTAAGGCGTTGCTATCGGCGATGCAAGTATTGGGCTTCACGTCAGAGGAACAGGATACGATATTCAAGATACTGAGCAGCGTTTTGCACCTTGGCAATGTTTATTTTCATCGTAAACAAATGAGACACGGCCAGGAGGGAGTTGAGGTTGGCTCCGATGCTGAAATACGCTGGGCCGCCCATTTGCTTCAAATAAATGCTGATGGTATCATCAGGGCTCTCACGACCAAAACTACCGTGAGTTTGCAATATTTTCTTCTTACAAATGAATACAACCAAAAATTCGATGCTCCGAATAATAGAGTTATCGTTAAAATACCATAGACGTCACAATAAATTCAAAAAATAAATTAGTCGAATAATTTGTTTGCACGTATTCGGTCGGGGTATTGGTTTCTTCGTTGCACCATTTTCCATGCTTGAATGTAACGACCAATTATCAGGAAGCGAGAAACGAACGAGTTCTCACAGCTCTAAACATCGACCAAGCCCTCGATGCCCGAGATGCTTTCGCCAAAGCTCTATACAGCTCCTTATTTTCCTGGCTGGTTGCCCGCGTCAATCATATCGTTTACAAGGGCACCAAACAGACGGCAGCAATCTCAATCCTTGATATATTCGGTTTTGAGAATTTTTCGGAAAACAGCTTCGAACAACTTTGCATTAATTATGCAAATGAAAATCTGCACTTCTACTTCAACAAGCACATATTCAAGCTTGAGCAGCAAGAATATGCCAAGGAGAAAATCGATTGGACGACGATAAATTACACGGTGAGTAACGATTGTAGACAGAAATTGCGATAGTTTATCGGGTGAAAACAGCCTGCAACCGAGTTTATCACTCTTTTTTCTCTTTTTTCTTTCTTTCATGCACATGAAAACAAAAAATAAAACAAAAAAATAGGATAATCTTCCGGTTATTCATCTGATAGCGAAAAAACCCGTTGGCATTCTCCATCTCCTTGATGACGAGAGTAATTTTCCCAAAGCCACCGATCTTTCATTCCTCGAGAAGTGTCATTACAATCACGCACTGAGCGAATTGTATTCAAGGCCGAGAATGAATTCGGCCGAATTCGCGATAAAACATTACGCGGGCCAAGTTTGGTACAACGTTGAAGGTTTTCTCGACAAGAATCGTGACACCCTAAGGTCGGATGTCGTTGAATTGTTGATAAGCAGCAAGATGCAAATGGTCAGTAAAATGTTTCAACACGTAAGAACGACCCACGAGTCGAACAAGACCGTCAACAAACCAAATGGAAGATTCGTTACTATGAAACCGAGAACACCGACCGTTTCGGCCAGATTTCATGACAGTCTTCAACAACTCCTCGACTCAATGTCACAGTAAGTTGTAACGCGTCAAGAGCCAAAACGCTTGACCCTTGAGTCCTATCAATTATTTTTTCAAAAAATTACTATGCCCTTCAGAAAAGCCAAAAGTACGTATCGAAAAAGCATCGTTTCACTGTTTCCGAGTTCAGAGCGAAGGAGCAATTCGATTCGAAAAATGTTATGTACAGAATTAAACGACCATTGCATAAATAATCGCATACATATTTTTTTATCATTTTATTCCAACAGATGCAATCCTTGGTTTGTACGTTGCATAAAACCGAATACGGACAAAGCGCCGATGAAATTCGATATGCCATGCGTTCTCGAACAGCTTCGTTACACGGGTATGCTCGAGACGATATGCATACGAAAGACCGGATATCCCGTCAGACTTCAATTTGGTCACTTCGTCGATCGCTATCGATACCTCATACCCAACCACTTACCAAGGAGCGCACCGAACAAAGAGCTTTGCCGCATAATTCTGGCCAAGGCTACAAGCCCGGATTCTCAGGAGCAATACCAATTGGGATTGACCAGGGTCTTTCTTCGAGAGTCGTTGGAACGAAATCTCGAGTATAACAGAGCACTTATCCTTGAGAGGGCAGCTATAACTGTACAACGGTAGTAAATCAGTTCTTCATAAAATAACCTAAAATTTATTACTCTCGCTGGGCTGTTGGGGAGATTAAACAAGGAAACATAAATTAGGGATATCCCCACACAAGTGTTCCGTCTTTCGTCTATGCGGAAAATCTAATCGACAGATAACTGTTGTCTAGATACACGCGAGGCTTTCTCGCCCGCCGTAGATTCCTCAATATCGCACGAAGCACGATATTGATACAGGCTGTTTATCGAGGCTATCGGAATCGAAATAAATTCCGCGAACTGAAAAGGGGTGTCCTGATGGCGCAGAAAATGTATCGCGGCAAAAAGGAGAGAGAGAAATTCAAAGTCCTCAAAGAAGAAATGACAAAGAGAGCTGAGATCGAGAGAGCGAGCCGGGAAAGAGCAAGAGCGAAACAGCAAAGAGAAGAACAGGAAAGAGCTTCAAGAGCGGTGGCCGGTGTCAATCATCTCGAAATTCCAGCCGAATTGGCTTTTATTTATAGTAAACTGGATGGTAAGCTTCATTTGTTACTTCAATCAGCTTTCTATCCTAAAATTTTGTATCCGGCAGTTCAGAGTCTCAATTTTCTATCGAATAAGCGCCAACATACATTGAAAAGTTTATATTTTGCTCATAACTGAGCTTGCACTTTCAAATTCAAGCAAGAGTTGTCCGTGCAACGTTATATTTAATATTCCATGATTTTTAACAGTTTTTTTTGAATGATTTTCAAAAAACGAAAAACATTTATATTTAAATGATAAACATCGATTCAAGAAAATCAGTATTATGTGGTCGTAGCTTAATTCCCCTGAAATAACGGTAAACAGTTTATAACAGAAATTTTGTTATTGTCGCGATCGAAAGCCGTAACTAATAAAAAAGAATTACGCCAGTGACAAAAAATTTAATTTTCATCTGTATCGTGCACGCATATACTAAATATGAAAATTGTTTAGATTGGCAGCCGACTCACACGGAGCGAAATTTGCTAAAGGTCGTTGGTGCGGTGGTGCCAATGCCACATAAATACAATTTGCCAGCAGACATTGATCAGCACCAATTTTCAAAGTTCACTAATATATACTTCAAAAGTCACATATTCGGTATGAAGAGAGAGCCGATAAAGACGCCATTCCTCGCAAAAGCGCGGGACCAAGATTACACGGATTCTTTTATGATATTCAAAATGATATTGCGCTTCATGAACGAGAATAATTTGAGTGGGAAAAGAGAGCAGGCACTGGGAGATTATATCGTGAATAAAGGGATCGTTAATGAGAAGTTGCGGGATGAGATACTCTGTCAGCTGGCAAATCAAACATGGAAGAATGACAACGATGGCAACAAAGAGAGGGGCTGGCTATTATTGGCAAACTGTTTATCATCGTTTCAACCGAGCTCAACGCTTTTCAAGTATCTTCTCAAGTACGTTTCGGACCACGCTTACGACGGTTACAAGGCATACTGCCAGCATAAACTGCTTCAGGGCGAAAGAACGATACACCGTATTATGAGTAACAATCAACCGACCAATTATCACGTGCCGCGAACCTATCCACCTTGTGTTCTTGAATGGCGTGCAAACAGAAATCGGGTTAATATGGCGCTCAGTGTGGGCTTTTACGATGGCGAAAGTACCACTTGCGCCGTTGACTCCTGGACAACTTGTGAGGAACTTGCCAATCTCGCTGTTCACAATCACGGAGTTGAAAATTCTGGCTGGACCATCACACTGTGGAATCAATTGGACACACCGGATGCCATTGTCACCGAAACCAACGGGTTTGACTATTGTCTCGACCTTATTTCCGAAATGGAGCTGGCACCAGCCTTTCCCGCTGCAAAACACATGTTCCTCGAACAACGCAAGAACAGCTTCCCACCGATTAAGAAAAAAGAGGTCGGTATTTTTTTCAATAACAAATTACTTACACAAGAGTTCCTTCTATTGGTTGTTCAACAAGTTATACCGACCACCACTAATTATTTGCACTGCGACTTTTCTCCCCAACATTTTTCGGATTGGTCATCCAGTTGAGACAATTCATCCACGGCCATTGCTACTGCTGCTTTCTTTCGTGCCGCCTTGATTAATTATTCGGAAGTTTCACCGCATTTTTATTGACGCCCTCGTTTGTCACTCAGCTAATAACGATATCGCTTAATCGCATGCAAATATAACGGCCAAAATACTAGACATTTGTCGCAGCATATTCGTAGACTGCAACAAAATGGGAACTTTTTTTTATAACCGATCGCAATTAGTAGAGCAATCTTTTCATCAATTTGCAAATGTTCATTGTCATTTTTTGTTGATAATCATTACTATTAGATCTAATAAAAGCTACTCAACGCAAATAACTTTCATAGACATCGGAGGAACAATTCGGAACGGAAATTGAACGCTGGGTCGAGATGATGGGATGTATGTGCGTACGAAAGTCTAAAAAAGCGTAACAATGGCTGGCAATGTCGTACGTGAACTGTGAGAGTCGCGAATGGTCGAAAAAACGTAGGGAAAGCTCCATTGTTAAGTAGCCAGATGAAGAATACTCGTTCATGGGAATATTACACGAAGCTTCTTAGCGAGCATAGGAGTACGAGCACAGCTACTGGCAGACCGCACTCATGCTTCCTTGATAGAATAGACACGCTAAGACGGAAAATATTAACTAGTAGACAGTCCCTGGTCGCACGTTTTACAACGCCAACGCCTCAAGAAATTTGTACTTGCTGGTAATGAGTACACGAAAGTACGGCTCTTATGTAAAGCGGTGAATATTTATTGCTGTTCAGCATGCTCAAGCCGGACGCGAATTGGAGCATGACCTACAGCTGCCAGTGCTCAAGACCTTCCAGCCCCTCGAGAGGAAACCGGCGCCTAAGGTTATTATAGACAAGCCTGTGGAACCGGAAATTCAATCGCCCCGAAGACCGGCTGTACCTCCGCCGCAGCCACCAATTGCGAAACCATCGCCAGTTAGTACTTCCATTTCTCATTTTTCTTCAACCCCCACCCCTCCATTGCCCGTTCTCATTTATCATGACCTTTTCATTCCGTTCTCGGTATCACTGCGATGAGAACAAATATGTGCAAGCTTCAATGCTTCCCGATCTACAAAGTACTCACGGGATAAAAATAGTTGAAGCATTGCATCTACCATTTTAACCCTAGGTCTCTACATACAGATATCGCAAACATTGTTATTAGGAAATGCTGTAAGCACTTTTCTTGCGTTGTTCATTCCCATTATTCACTACGATATATTCATATAATTTACTATATTCATTAGTTTTACTATATATATTCAATATATATAGTAAACCAATATATTCATTGGTTTTACTATATTCATTGGTCTTTCGATGTTCGTATGAAAAAAAAGGCTCTTCACGACGAATACTTCGTTAGCAGCATTACTTCTGCCATATGAAAAATAAGGGGTGTTGGGGTTCATAACAATATACCTTGTATTGTTCGAAAAGTAAACACACATAGAAAATAGAAAAGATGCAAAGTATCTCCGTGCTCACGATCGAATTGAAATAAAAATAGAAATCAAGTATAGAGTCATTCAAGGAGAGATGGCCATAGTTATTTTTGGGAGGTTCTATTTAGAAGGCCATTAAGTAACACAAATATGTATATTTTTGTAGTCATATCTTGATTACTAATGGCATTCAACATGAAATAATAATAAAAACGCAGTTTTAGCCTCACTTAAAAAAATATATTTGTCCATACTGGGGTGGCCATTTCTCCATAAGAAATGAAGAAATGGCCACGAGATAGCTCCATAGAACGCTTGATGGATCAAAAAGAGTTTCCATTTCCGTTCAGTGTAGAGTCCGGGGGCTGCACCACCCCGGCCATCCCGTCCTCTCCGTCAGTACTAGAACAGTCCTCAACCAAAGACTTAGGAAATGAGAAAAGTTTTTCAAGTATGGAGCGCTCGCGCACTTGTGCCGGATAGAGCCGGATATATTCAGCACACGATTCGTATCGTATTGGTGACATCACTTGTACCGTGAGCACCGCGAATCTTGAATAATTCCTTCGGAGTCGTAAATTCCGAACCGTATGTATACGACGACGCTTGCCGGGTACGTCACACTTTAA
>JAPYZJ010002281.1:0-23543 GCA_030522765.1 Ophioninae sp. B BG-2022a
AGAGGCGGCGGGTCCCCCTTCAGGGGGAATGGCGTTGGCGGCTGTCCGCGGGCAGCTGCTGCCTCCTTGCCTCTATCTTCTCGCGCGGCGGAGGGGGGGGGGGAAGGAAGGGGAGGCTCCCGCGTCCTCGATGGCCGGGCTTATCCTGTAATTTACAGTGTTTTTCGGGCCTCGCGGGGCCACACAGTTTCGCGGCTTAACCTAATACAAGCGGAAAAGCGCGAAAAGGGGGGGGGGGAATTAAGGGGGTTTGGTGGAGCTAGCGTCCAGCCTGCGAGATTGTGACGCAACGTCACAATATGTAGATATATATACGTATATATATATAAGAGCAAGGATACTCGATACGGCAGTCGACCTTACATCCTCTGCAACGAGAGGGTTACCGGTGATCCATATAGACACGAGGAGCAAAGTAGGTGTGCAACGCGGGGCGGAGTATCGTAATAATAGCGTTTGCAAAATTATTTATGACCGAGGCGTGTCGAGCAAATAGGTAAAACGGCTGCCAAGTGACCAGCTCGAGATCCGGTAGCGCGAGAGAGCGGCACCGCGAGGCGTTAACCACGACTCGTTGAAATAATTAACGAGCTCGTCACGCGTTACCTATATCCTAACCCCCCCCCCTCCCGCGTGCGATTTGCTACTGCACGGAAAATGAGCTCCTTGAATTTTTCTCAACTCGACGCGCACTTGTAATGACGTGTACCTTCGTTATGCAATTTTTTTTCAATGCGTTAGGCAATTATCGATGACGGGAGAAATCGCGCTCGTTTCTCGGACAGCTTGATGATTATCGCGTTGATTGGATTAGCGAAACGTGATTCGAAGCGGAAAAACGGTTTTCGGTTAATATTCGGTGAAAGTTGGACTCTTGCTTACAGCAGGATAATTTTGTGTATTTTAATGTGTTTTTTAAAATTGTTTTATAGTGGAAGATGAAGTAGTATTACGACGGCGGTATTTGTGGTCTTTGAAAGATGATTTTTGTTCCGATTGAACGTTGAGAAAAAAAGAGGATTTATACACGGGGCTACCAAAAGAATCGCTATTTCTGAAATTGTTTCGTTAATGTTGAAATGGAAATGCTATTTTTAATGATACCCGGCAATTTGGCAATTCAAATTTGTCGGAATTTTAAAATGTAAAAAAAGATGACTAACTTTCCTCCACACATATAAATATCGATATTTAAAAGTTGAATTGAGTTTTATCATAATACTTATTATCATATGAAAAATTTAATATACAATATTCAAGTTAAATACGCAATATTTAAGTTCTTATTGATGTTAAAAATACAAAGTTAAAATACAAAAAAAACTGTTTTTACAAGTTTTACTTAGTTTTATCTTAAGTTTACTAGAATAACAAAACCCAAACAAACTTAACGAAACTTTTATTATTGATAATGAAACCTTGCATATTATATATTTGAGTTCCTATTTAATATATCTATATACGTTTAACTTTGTATTTCATATATATTTTATATATTTGAAATTCATTATATTTGAGTTTTTACATTATATACACAGGATTACTGGTAATTCGACGTATTCCTTGCAAGACGGCATAGTCGAGTTAAAATGCAATAAATTAAGCCACCAAATGTTCTACCGAAGTTCAGTAGTTTTTCAGTTACGTTAGATTTTTGATATTAAAAATTGATATTGATTAAAACTACTAATAATGTTAACGAAATTGTTTTAAATGATTTTCTGACCTTTTTACGGAATGTACTCCTTCCTGTACTAAATCAACAACGATTTTCATAATGTAGTCCATGACTTTGTATTAAGTTTTACACCTTTTTGGATAGCTAGTAAGACAAGGATATTTTTCTAGTATATTGTACACCAGGCGTAGTATTTTTTCGCACTGGACAATATTTTCTATTAAGCAATAGCAAAAATAAAAAAAAAAATCTTTTTTAATTAATGATCTCTGCTAAAGTTATAGTCATTTTTGAACTTTTAATTATTAACAAAGATTTGCTATGGCATCAACTATGATAAAAACTTAAATTTCAGTACAATCGCGCCGAAAATCTTTTTTAAAATCTAACTAACTCAAAAACTACTGAACTTCGGTAGAACATTTGGCGGCTTAATTTGCTGTATTTTAACTCTACTATGATGTCCTGCAAGGAATACGTCGAGTTACCAGTAACCCTGTATATATATATACATATAATATAACGAAAGTTATCATTATCGATCCTTTGTAATCACATTCCAACTGAAGACTCATTAATGTTGTTTTCTCATCCGTTTCAGGTACCGTAAACGCAAACGGGGAAACGAAACGCCAGAGAACATCATACACGAGGTATCAGACCCTGGAGCTGGAGAAGGAGTTTCACTTCAATCGTTACTTGACGAGGCGACGACGCATCGAGATTGCCCACGCGTTGTGCCTGACGGAGCGTCAGATAAAAATATGGTTCCAGAATCGCCGAATGAAATGGAAGAAGGAGCACAAGATGGCGAGCATGAACATCGTTCCCTATCACATGTCCCCGTACGGTCACCCGTATCAATTCGCGCCCCACCCTGGCCAGTTTGCTCATCTGGCCACATAGGACGAGTTCTCGCCCGCCGAGCTCGGGGCACACGCTGTCCGGTTTCCTGGTATGTACGGTGAGCAGAACTTCTAAGGCTTTTTCCTTCTCATTAAAACAAAAAAATGAAAAACGAAACGAAACGAAAAACAAAAAGCAAAACCAAACGAGAAATCAATCGGGTCCGTTTCCTCCTCCACCATCTTGGAGAAGGATAAACGGACGAGAAATTTCGCGATTTGCTAACCGGAGTGATCCTCGGTTGACGATTTTCGGTTGCTCGTAAAATGGAAGGAAAATTAAAAAAAAAAAAGCCATGGAAGTTCGCGAATTATGCCGCGATTTAAACAACAACAAAAACAACCTAGAGACTGGACTAGCTCCGAGATGTTGGACTCTCGATTCCGCAAAACGTGAAATTATACAAATTACGTATGGTACGATAAGTATAAATAAATCCGAAGAGCCGGAAGAATGTATATCGAATGAGATGACATGAGAGATGGGAAATACGTTTGCGGACAAGAGACCGACTCAGCGGGCGAGATTAACGAATCTCATTAGATTTTAAGTCATAGATATATCGTTAAACGTCTGATTGATAGAACTCACCGATTCTTAACCGACTGCACATACACGATCATACACACACACGTACACACGAGAATCATCTCTGTCACTTGTTTTCTGAGCTGAAGAGAGAAACGAACAACAAAAATCGATTCATATCGTCGTTTTACAGTGGCGAGATTATCCGATGTATATTTCTTCTCGTAAGACCCATCTATTTATCTCACACGAGCTACGCGATCTAGTCTTGCGAAAACTCGATAATTTTCATTCGCATCGAAAACGCATTAGAGAGGCATACGTTTCACGTTTTTCTCGTATCGGTGCATCGATGCAATATCAGATGTTACATTGGGGTTGATCAACTTCCGTATCTTTGATCTTGTTTTACCCGGCCGATTACTCAACGAACCGGTAATTCGGGAACCCAAGCCTGATAATCGGTTGATCGTCTTGGCAGATGAGATGACCAAGGCTTGTCGTTTTCAAGACTGTTGGCAAACGTACTTCGATAGAGTCTTCATTACTGCACGAGAAATATTCGTTGACCCAATTAATCGTAGAAATATTGCTGGATCGTAAAAATGTTACCAAATCGTCGAAATTTTACTAAATCATGGAAATGTTACTAGTTCGGTCTTTTTTCGACTCAAACGTGGATCAATGATGATATAGTTTGACAATGACTAAAAAAGATCGAAACTGAAGAAACGATCAAGCAAAAATGTCCTAATTCGGATATCAGATTTTTGGCTTAGGCTGGTAATTTAAAAATTGGTGAAAATTAATATACCGGAAGTGGCTTTGCCATCTCGATTCCAGAGTCATCTCGAAAGAACCGCAAGCTCTTGGAGTACGTTGAACGACGTTTTCGTCCGTATGATGCACCGATGCGAGAAAATTGTCCCCGAATAGTTTGTAGCAGTCTGCGAGGATCCTATTGTCAGATACGTAGACGGATAACAAGTAGATGCGAAAGAAGCCTGATGACAAAAAAAAAGACACGCGATTCAAGGGAGAAAGAAAAGCAAAGAGTGTACAATGGAAAGGTAGTTTCTATTCTACGCGAGTTGTACAATGTTTCTCTCAGCTCTTGATTACTTAGCGTTTAAGAATGCCTGCTAATGCTCAAAGTGTTTCTTGGCCAAAAAAAAAAAAATAATGGAATACAAACGGAGAACGATGCAAGCGAAATTTATGAGGTGAAGCTACGTATGTAGGGATCGGTTATTACGAGAGTGCACGCGGGGTAAAAAGGGTCCCGTCGACTCATTAAAATCCACCCTTCTCACCACCTGTTATTAACATAATAAAACGGAGTGTCTCAATTTCCTGGATCGGTTTCTTCTTCTTCTCTTTTTTTTTCCATCATTTTTCGATCGACGTATCGAGGGTCCGAGATAAAACCGATCATTAGGTATGAAACGGTATACAAGTAATTCCTCCCCGCGGCAATTTCACGCCAAGACGATTGGAAGGACAGCTGTGCGAATTTCATCCTTGTAAATATGATACCCAACTCCCTCTAGCCCACCCACACACTTTTCGAAGCTTCCGGACTTTTTAAGCGCACTGATGTGAGCACGCAAAAAAAACCAACTCCGATGCTGTCTCGTACCCCCAAAGATAGATGACGAGAAAACTGAATCGATGCGGCCTTGGAAAACACCATTTTATCATTCGTCTTTGAATAATAACATTTTTTTATTCGTCCTTGAAAAATAACGATTTTTATATTCGTCCTTGAATAATAATATTCCTTTTTCGTTCATGAGAATCAACATTTATTTATTTGTTCTTCAGAAAAAATGAAAAAGATGACGACGTCATCTTAATTATTATTAATGGGGTGGCAATCTGTTTTCCAAATTAATAAATAATAAACTTTTTTTTTAAACAACAATCAATTTTTCGAGTTACATGAATCTCAGACTCCTATTTTTCAATTCTGTCTGCAAGATCCAACAAGACTACTGTAAAATAACGTGTGCCCTAAAAAAAATAGATTTTCGCACCGAAAAAAAAGGAAACCGAGTTTGTTCGGGTTTGGGTTCACAAAAAACATCGTAGGCGAGTGCAATATGGTCTCATCAATAGGACGATTAATTCGAGAACAAATTGGCGAGCTGAGGGTGGAGGGGGAAGAAAATTGTACCAAAAAGAAAGAGAGACGGATTGATTGCGATAGACTAATGGAGAAGGGTGGGAGAGGGACGGAGAGCAGGTGCGTTATACGAATATTGAATACGCGACCCGCGGGCGAACTCTGGTAATAACAACCGCAGCTCAGTGCTTCCACGTGAGCCCGAGCACGCGCGTTAATTTTGATCTAATATCATGTGATACGAAAAAAAAGGTTTAAACAAAAAAAAAGGAACTAAATTAACGAGGAATTCCGTCGCTGTTTTTCCTCCGAATATTTTCCTTTTTGTTTTTTTTTTAAGTTCTTTACGAATTGTGAAACGAGGTCGTGCGTAACGAGGAAGCAAATTCGGAAGCATACAGGGATCTAACGAGTATACGAATAGCAGTTTAGCGATATTTTCAATTGTAAATAATGGATTAATTGGATATATAAGCACGAGGATAAAAGGAAAGAATAGAGCGCCGAACGTGCTCTTGCGGAGCTTGGATTCGAAAGAAAAAAAAAAATAGAGAGGACATTTCTCCGTCGAATCAATTTCATTATTTGTAACCGTCATTTCTCACTTCACGTTGTTCTCGTTTTCTTTTTTTTTTCCTTCGATTCCTGGCACCGCGAACGTATTTAAATAAATGTCATACAGACTACTACTATTACTATAATTATAGAAATAATGATTATTAATATTGTACGGTCATTGAAATTATAATTATTATATTGTCTTTATTATTAATTATATAGCGAGTGAGTCGGATGATGACTCGGTCCAGTGTTAATATTGTATTTTATTTGTTTCGTTATATGAGTTTTTAATCTTTCACTATATTTTGTTGTTCACGCGCCGCGTGTCGTGCGATCACACGTTCCCGTACCTAAAAGAAAAAGAAAAAAAAAGGAAAAACCTATGCGAAACGAACGAGGCCGTCGATACAGAAGAAAAAAAAAACGAACGAAATGCTTCATGTATTTTTTTTTCTTCGTTGCGAAATTCACACGATTCTTTTTTTACAAATTATATATATAAATAGTTATACATATATATATTTTTGTTGATTTTGTATCCTCTCGGACATATTTCTCGTTCTCACAGTTGAAAACTTCGCCCTGATATATCTCGAATCGTCGGTACCTAAAGAAAAAGAAAAGAAGAAAAAAAAACGTTTAATGGACAAGTAATTGAATATCATAATAATAATAATAATAATGAAGAAGAGAATAAACGATGCTCGAATCGGAGAGCGCGATTAAAAATTTAAAAAAATCCTCCTTAAATTAAGCCCAAGTATTACGTTCGCGTAGCGTTTCTTCTCAAAATGTTACTTCATTCCATGTAATATACGTAATAGACTAACTAAACGACAAAAAAACAGCAACAACAAAATCTCTACCTACTTATTACGAAATACGTAAATCTAGAGCACCGTACACGTGTAAGATCGTCTAATTATATATAATTTAAATTGTAATTATTAAATGGCATTGACGCAAAGAAAAAAAAAACCGGTCTTCATCATCCAATCTTGAGCACGCTTCTTTTTTGTTCTTCACGTCCTAGATTTTCAATTTTTTTTCTATCGAGCTAATTATTGTCTTAATTATGAATTACTCGATGCGATTGATAAGAGAAATCGAGTGTTTCGCGATCGAGCTTATTCTTGTCACGAACGAGCTTGATGGGAAAAGCCTCTTGGATTTGTTTTTCAGCTGAACGTGAGTCTCTCGATCTGACCGCAGGCTATGCGTCACGGTTTCATCGTCCAGTTTATTAATTACCACCGATCGTAATATAATACGCGAATAAGAACGCACCTGATTTTTTTTTTAATTTCTCGTTGAAACAAAAGGAAGCCGCAGATTGTACTTGACCAGTCAAAGAGACCGGTCGAACGAGCAAAAAGAAATTTTTGCTTGGGCCTGTTGCGGCTCACGGATACATCGAAAGATACAACAAATCATTTTAAATACCTGCATAGGCAGCTCCATATCACCCCAGCTGCTTGAAAATGAAACGAACAAAAATTCTTCAACTATTGGCCTAATTAATCGTGAAATTGGGAACAAATAATTGCGTAGGGAATTTTAAGGACACATCAAGACTAACTCGGATAGTTATTCTTTTCGAATTGCTGAGACGTGAAATCGTTAAAACTTGAACGATCAATAAATTAGTTGGTACCCATTGAATTTAATTAAAAACCTGTGAAGTGAAAGTTTTGAACTTGGAAAAGTATTTTTTTTCCTCGATATCATTATTTTTGTACGGCTTATGAGTTTTTGCAAAATCGTTGTTTTTTTTTATGAAAACAAAAGCATTTATTTATTGTATAATTGAACTTGGATTTAAATTGATAATAGAGAGGTTTGAAAGAAAGATTTTGAATCTTCCAGTGGTTGGCTAATTATATGTTAATATTCTCATCGTCAGATATTAATATCAATTGTTATAGGATCATTCTAATCTGCACGAGAAGAACATTCGAGTGAATCAAATAAATACGAAAACATTATCGAACGATACGAATCCTTGAATGCAATTCAATAGTTTCGACGAGAATCAAAGATTTTGTTCGTACTTTTCACCCTCAGTTTATCAATAATCACATACCACAATTATTAACCAGAATAACATGTAAAAACAATTTTCTCTAAAACTAAACAATTCTTTGAGAAAATGATTGCTAATTTTCCAGCTACTCACTTTTTCACTTGTCCAAATACTTCTAGACATCAAAGGAAATCCCGATGAAAATAAAATTCCAATAATTGCTTTCGACTTTTTCCGAGTCAGTAAAAGACCAGAAAAAAAACTACGTGAACGTTGACTTATATCAACGGGTTTATAAACAATTAGGAGTTCCAAGTTATTTAATGAAGTTCATGAGGCGATCGTCGTGCGCGACGGGAGCGAAAAACTCGCGGGTTCGATATGGGGTTAAAAAAAAAGAGGAAGAATTGACGAGACAATGTAGAGTCGAGTCACCGTGCGTGATTCTCACTGTCGTGATCGTGCAATATTTCCGTCTCTCTCGCTCTCCTGTCTCCACGAGCTTTCAGCCTTTTTCACGTTGGTCTCGTCGAATATGTACCGATACGATCGCGTGACGTCCGCGGGGGGTCGTGTGTCACGTCTACCAACGGCCCGGAGAGATCACGGCGTATCAGGCGCGATGGAAACTCACGCCCTGAGAAAAGACGATTGAGATGACGAGCGTTCAACGATCGAGAGACAAGACACTTATAATTGTACCCACGGTGCTAAAATGCCAATGGGAAAGATCGAGAAGGAGAGATGAAGAAAAGGATACAAAAATTGAAGAAAAAAAAAATCGATAACAAAAAGAGATGTCCGAGGGAGGAGTTACTCGAGTCACGATCACTTCCCATCGATGGTTGATCGAATAAGAGTCGAGCTACTGCGGAGATCATGACGTTGCTATTTTATCAAGGTACGTATATATACCGTATCCAATTAAAGGTATAATCGTTACTTCAAAATGGGGGAATCGTCGATTTGGATAATATCGTACGTGCTTAGCCTTGTGAATAGCTCATTGAATAATAAATTAACGCTTGGAATGATTAATTTTACACTTTCATTCATTATTTAAGCCGAGGTTTTGTCAATCATTTGTATACTCGTTCCAATCGTTCGATAAAAAATTTATAATTTTTTTAAATTAATTGAGACGTTAGGATTATATCATTATTATCAATAATTGCTTTTAAACAATTATTTCAGTTAAATTCAAATGAACGAATTAAATATACTAAACTTTAATAAAAAATTTTAATAGTTTGCCCTTCAATTTATTAAATACTGAAAAATTTATTTCGACGATAGCTACATAGGAAATTTAAAAGTATATTTAGTTTAAAAACTCGTCGTCGAAATAAATTTTTCAGTATTTAATAAATTGATGGGCAAACTATTTAACTTTTTTTCATTAAAGTTTACTATATTTAATTCGTTCATTTGAATTTAATTGAGTAACTTCGTAAATCGAAACTAATAAATCGCTTGATCCTAAATTTTGATGATATAATATTTCTAGAATTTGCCACGATGTAGTTCTGTTCGTTTCGTAATCATTTTCAGAAGCTGTTTTTCCATCCGCAACCGTGTTAAATTAATATGTTTATAATTACTAAATTATTTCTCGAAAAATTCTGGAATCATTCATTTATTATTTAGTCAAGAATTATCGTTCCTCAAATTTTCAAAAGATCATCAAGCACTCTCCTTACATGGTCGCCAAACGTGTGTAGGTTATCTATCATCAGACCGACTTTTTACTCATAACTTTTCACACAATTTTACACGAAACATGGCAATCAGGAATGTATCAGGAATGAGTGCAAAATCCAATAGGATTCCAAAATGGATATCCTTCGTCTTTTTTAAAATCTTGTATGAACATGACAGGACTCAGAAACCTCCAAGCAAATATTTTCCCGTGTTAAATTATTCATGTTTAAATTAATTTAAATATGAATACTCAAATTAACTACAACAACTAAAAAGTATTCATCCTTAAATTTTCAAAAGATCCTCAAGCACCCTCCTTACATGGTCGCGAAACGGGTGTAGGTTACCTATCATCAGACTGAGTTTTTCCTGATAAATTTTCACATAATTTCACATAAAACATGGCAATCAGGAATTTATCAGGAATGAGTTCAGAATCCAATAGGATTCCAAAATGGATATCCTTCGTCTTTTTTAAAATCTTGTATGAACATGACAGGACTCAGAAACCTCCAAGCAAATATTTTTCTCCGTTAAAGTATTCATGTTTAATACACTTTGTGCAAAAAGAGAATGTAGATTCGACATTGAAACGCAGTGTTTTCCAAATAAACGAAAAAAGAGAACAGTCGGAATTCGCTAATATGCAATAACCATCACGAAACAAAAACTTCCACCGCAGTGAACGGGTTTACAGTATTTAGCTCGGCGAATACACGCGACGAGCATTACGTTGAAGTTTTAAACGGGAGAAGGAAACGCCGGAGTTGGTCGAGGCTAAAAGCTACCTGTGATCGTAGAATATTCGGGCGCACCGTCGCGAGATAACGCAATCTTGAGTTATTTACGATTCGGATGTTGCTGCGCGATGCTTTTGCGCCCCGCTGATCAAGCGCCTGGCTAGTTGCGCGAGTTCTCTTTCCCTCTCGTCGCTTTTTTTTTACCTCGCACTTATATTTCTCCATCCCCCATCCCTCGCCCTTCTCCAACTCGAATTCCTTTTTTTCTTCCTTTTTTCCTCGGTCTCGGTGTGAATTAAAGCGAGGTCCAACTGACCACTCGAGAGTTCATTTCTTCACCGTGCTTTTCATGAAAAATTCGCGCCTGTACTTGTGGCACTAAAGCACGCGTTTTTGCCGGCAAGCCACGAAGCGATTCCATAAATATTAAATACTGTAATGTCCCGCGGTGAAAAAAGTCCAAAATCTGCCGCACGATCGTTCCTGCGAATGTGCGATCACCTAAGATCTTTTCGTGGGAAACAAAAAATACGTTTAATTTTATACTGAAATATTCAGATTTTTTTTTGAGGGTTAGTGTTTTTCGAGCAAATGATTTTTAGGAAATTCATTGGTTTTTTTAGTCGAACGTGCCATGGGAATTTACGTATCAGGGGAAACGAAGAATAGTGGTAGGGTGGAAGGGATTTTTCAAAATCGACTTTCGAACGTGACAAATATTTGGGAACGAAAATTAGAGGTCAGATGTAGAAAATAGGGATATCGATATCGCTAAAATAATTCTCTAAATAAAAGCCAAAGTATTAATAGTAAACAGTTACTTTTTTATTATAATTATACTTTGATAATTTTAGCATGAACGTGAATTTACAAATATTCAAAGTTACAAAAAATTCCTTTTAAAAGCTTATGATAAATTACCTTGAAAAACCTACGTGACTTTCCATCTTGAAAACTGTCAACATACTAAAGATGACCGGAGTGATCGAATCAATTCGAAAGCTGATGGCGGGAAGGGTTACTTTTCCCAAACAACAAACAAACCCAAACAAACCCAAACAATGGTGTCCGTAATTACCCGACATCTGCGTTCACCCCATTTTCCCCTGTTCGGATGGAGTATAATTGGACGTTTATCAACGAGGCTGTACATATTTCGGGTGTAAAATCTCTCCGATTTCCACATTTTTTTCTGGTGAGAGTATTGACACGACGGGATTGAAATTTTATATCAACCCAATACAAACTATTCCCAAACTCGTGTATTTTTCAAAACCAAAAATATGTGCCAAGATATATAACTATTATTATTTAAACAAAGCGCTGTTTCTGACACTCTGCAAATTTTTAACGTTACAAAAATTCCAACCTGTAAACAAAAACTTGAATCTTGAAAAAATGAATAAAACTTTACACCTCCGTCATCACGAAATTAAAAACCAACGGCCCGTTGGCGCATACAAAAATTGAACAAAAAACAGGACAGACGTTTATTTAATGACGTAAAAAGTATGAAATACGATTCTGCACTTCCCAGCTTGATAACAAAAAAGAATTCTCTTATTTATCAATAATAAGCATGACGAATATGTTTTGCAGCCTTGATGACTCGAAGCATAAAAAAAAAAGGAAAGAAATACGTATTCGCGTTAAAAGTAGGGAACATAGCAATGTTTACTTCACTTTCCCTCCGAGCCGACAGGACCTGCCAATTTCACGTCGGATTTGAAACAAACACTGTAACCCCCTCGCAATACCCAGTCAGTCATTGATACCCCGACAGAGAGCGCGCACGCAAAATAGAGAAGGAGAGAGAGTGAGAGAGAGAGAGAGGGAGGAAGAAGGGGAACCGAGAGTGAAAGAGACAAGAAACCGAGAATGTATATCCGAGGCGAGTGATTAATGAAGAGTCAAGGTTCGGGATCGCGCTCTCTGTCGAGTTCTCTCGAAGTAGCGTAGAAAAGGAGCCAAAGAGAGAAGGAGAGAGCACGAGAGAGACGGGGTTGATGCGTCGCGACGTTACGGGAAAAGAGCACGACAATGCTATATATAAAATACCCATAAGAAATTCCACGACGGAGCTACCAAACCACCCAAATAGTACATCGCCCAGTGTCCCAGAAATTACAAATCATCAATTATTTTATCGTAGCATTCCACCAGGATTAATCCCTCGGAAGGAAACAGTCGTGAAATAGGCTTGCCATTTTCTTTCTGGAATGTATACCCATTTTCAATGTCCAAAAAAGTCATATTAATGAAAACGGTTTTCATTCGCTCCATTGTAGATTCTAGGAAACCGCCAAATCAATCCGATTCTCATACTTCCTTATTGGGACCTGATGGGTTGTCGCATTGGCTACCTATAATGAAAAAAAAAGCTCGTATGTTGGATTCCAACTAGGATTTCACGTTGGAATCCAATTTACTAAGCCAATTTTGATCGTCGAAAATACCCGGATTATCTAGTCGAATCTGAGTCTCGCTGGGCTCGTATAATTCTATAAAATTCTCGAAAATATTAGAATTCGTATTTTTTGATATAATACCTGATAATATAGGAATTAGGTATTTTAGGAGTTTTTAGCAATCCTTAGAAATATTAAGCAGAGTTAATTAAAAATGTTTTATTCAAATTTGAAAATTGTGAATATTTGTGTTAGGTAGTTACAACAGATGTACAGTTACTGACAAAACCTCAAGCATACGTCAATATCGACGAATTCCAATTTCAATTATCATTGAGAGTAAAAAATAAACATGTTTTAATATTCATTTATTATTAAGTAAGCTATTCGTAAAGCTAAAAGTATACGCCATGATCTGGACGTTTAAATCCATGATTCCCCCATTCGCGACTTTCTTGCCCGATGGTCCATCCATACCTAAAAAAAGTGTATTTTAAAATTCAGTTTGCATATTAATAAAAATCTACTATAATGATCATTGTTTACATATACAGCCTAGAAATAATATCCATGTAATAAATTTCACTTCAAAGTTTGCAACCCTTCGATTTAATCCTCTACGAACGACCTTATAGCAAGAAGTCGAAACTATAGTGTGTCGCACGTGTACGTATTTTCGCACTTGTACATGCGCACAAATCACCCAATTATAAATAACTTCGATGACACCCAAGTTGACCAGACGAACAGACAGGAACGGAAGTTTGATCGGATTAGTCGCATCGAAGTATCAACATCGAAGGATCCATGTTGGAATTCAGGAAATGAACAAAAACAAAAAAAAAAAAGAAAAAGAATACTGGCCGAGCTCTTTGTTTTTGTGAGCGATAAATACAAATAAGGAATAGAATGTTCGCGATTAACCGAAGAGAAAGCAAAATTCTTACAACACAAGGACGAGTTATGGTCACACCTACAGGGCTGGATCGAGATCAGTCGGATCTCGTCGGGACGCGTGTAGTGGGCAAGAAATTACTTGACGCTTTGAAGTAAGGCGAGGCAAGACCATTCCGGCACCTTCTGATCTTTTATATTGTGCACACGATTTATAAACGAGAACGATCTGTAGATGGAAAACGGCAGCGACTCCCTTGCCGTCACGGCGAACCGGAGGAGGAAAAAAGTGCGATAGGGAAAGAGAGAGAGAGAGAGAGAGAAAGAGATATGGTCTTCGAGTTGGCGAATCCGGATGAAGCTTCTTCCGTACGCGGGGGTTTGGATCTTGAGTGGCAGAGCAAGCTTTTGCGACTTCGAGAGAAAGAGAGAGAAAAAGGGAGAATCGTACAAAAGGTATAAGGCAGCGGTGGGACACACGTCCGACTCCTGGTTGATCTGGTCCGTTCTGTACGGTCACCGTACGTCCACGTCTGTCCGTGTCCGTCCAACGTTCACGGGTCCCGGGACCGGGAGACTAACCTCTAAAGACGATTATACCCATACACACACACATCTTTATATATATGTATACATGTACGTTTACTTGCCGATATCTCGCCGATCGTCCTGGAGTCTGCGCGATCCTGTCCACAAACGGAGCGGAGCAAGACTTCACCACTTTTATGTACGTAGTCTGAATAACAAATCTGTCCAATTCACATGTCGACATCAAAGAAGATAATATAAACACTACATCGATACATCGTCTACAAAACCCTTAATGTTTTATTAATGTCCCGGGCCGTTGTTGGGCCTTCATCTCGCTATACGTTCTCGTTTTATATATATGTATATATATATATATCTCTATATACTTGCGTACGATTCCAGTTTCGACTTTTCTCTCGTTTTGCCTTTTTTTGCACATTGCGTGTACGAAAAGAAACTTGGAACGAAGGGAGGAAGGGATAGAGAAGGAGAGAGAGACAAAGAGAGGGAGAGAGAGCAGGAACCAACAACGGATCCACACCGTGACGAATATTTTCTCGCTTTCGGACGACCACTCGTTTCTTCTTTACGTTTTCGTACTCAGTAAATTAAGCACCCGGTTAACGAGAGGTTAAGTTATGGTTTTTATACGGTTCTTTTACGAGACTCGTTCTCCCTGCCGAATAACCTGGAAATCACGAGAGTCCACGATGAGAAAGTCTCCAGTCACGAGTTTCAGGATTTACCCCCTTTGCGGTGCAACGATGGTCGATTCTGGACCTATGATTTTATACGCGTAATTTTGACCTCTATTATATTGACGGAAGAGATAATTCCGATCTAGATGGATCTGGACTGTAAGGTAACTTCACACTCTGGCTAGAACAGATACACATTTCTGTGATTATTTTCACTCAGATTGTATTATTAATCCTGATCTTGGTTCTTTTCCAAATGTTCAATTTCATAAATGAGATTCCAAAGGGCTAAAAGTTAGGCAGAAAAGTCGAAAGCAACCTCTTGATGTAATGGTATGCAGGAATGCAAGCGACAGAGTGAAGAGGCTTCAGGGTGTAGGGCGCACTGCATACAGTACACCATTGCACAGTCCAGACGAGAAGTCTTGCTGCCAGGGAGGTTCGAACTCAAAAGAGAAATAAAGAGTAAAAAAGGAAGAGGAAATGAGATGGTTTCTCCCTCCTGACTGCTTTTCGTCTCTCTCTCTATTCTTTCTCTGCGTGGATCCAACGTTGTGGTTGAGCGAAGGCTCGCAGAATCTCAAGTCCAGCTGAGTGACAGGCTCGCGCACGTACGTGGGAGGCAACTTGGCTCTCTCGACAAAGACTCAGGACGATAGCCTTTATGCAAATATCTACCCGATATCGCGAACTATCTGCTCTTACCAAGCACCACGTTGTCCACCAAGAAGAATCTCGATTAACGGAACCCTCGCTCTTCCACCCACCTCTCTCTCTTTTTTCTTCAGTCTTGGCCTCTCGTACACATCTTCTTAGCCCAAACAGTCGTGAACGCCACCCAGAATGTTGGCATGTTCCATCAGCCGGTTCCTCCCTGGCGTCATCAAGATTTTCTTTCAACAGGCGTTCGATGATTCTGGCGTAGCCTAAATTCCAAAGACATTGTATGCAGATGAGAATCGTACGAAGGGGAAAGTTTAACGAACCGAGATTTTTCGAAGGGATCGTTACCTTTCTCAAGATTCACGTGCGGAAATTCACTTGGATTCGGCCCATGTCAATTTCGACGCAGCTTCCTGGGACCCTTGTTTGTCAACCCCATGTGGATCTTTTAAGGATGGTTACACTTTTTCAATTAGGTCCTTTGTAAGCTCTGTAACTCAACTCGATTTCTAAACCCCGTGTAGGGAAATTACATAACCTTACGAATTTTTGAAACCAGTTTTTTCATAGACTGTTAAGTTTTTGTAGGAAAAATCAAAGCATCAGACACAGAGCTTAATGTTTTTAATTTATGTTAAAAATGGTTGGGTTTTGGAAATCATCGTAAACTCTGAACAGTTTTAGAAGAACTCAATTAGGACACTTCGGGTTAAGAGTACGCACAAGCTTGTCGAGTAAAGATCTGCAAGAAGGATAAAATTTAATAACAGGCAAGTTTTGACTTTCAACAATTTTTGTATGTGATACATTCATCAAACAATAAGATTTCGTCCTTATTGATTTTTTATAAAGTTTTTTCTTTGTCGTTGTATTTTTCCAGATTTTGAGGTTAGTTTTTTCTGAGATTTTTATAAATGTTGATGTTCACGATAATCTCAAGTAATAAGTAGATTACCTACAAGTGATACTGACATGTTTTAATGTTGTTGCTTTTTATCTGATGCTGATTTAAGATATCACTGGATGAATATAAAAGAATCATCATAATTCTATGAAAATTTGATTAATGATAGTTCTTGATAGAATAATCCATTTATTATTTTACAATTTTTTACTAGATAATTCAGTAGTTATGAATATATAAATTTAACATGAAATACTCAGGTACTCTAACGATGAATTAATCAACAATAATTTCAAAAGTCAATGCGCATTAAATTTTTGGCTCGCTTTTAATTATAATAAATTGATTCGAACGTACTATTCTAATTTTTTAAATGAACAACATTTCTGTTATCCAGTTGAAACAGATGTAAAATTTCTGACAAAAGTTTGGCAAGTATATGCCAATCTAATCGAATTTGACTTCAATCATCATTGAAAGTGAAAAATGAATACTATTCCATGTTAATTTATCATAAAATTATCTATTGATAAGACTAAACACGTACGACTCCATCCAAACATGTAAATCCATTACTCGCCCATTTTTAGACGAATTTTCTTCCCGATGGTCTTTCCAGAATTTCATGAACTGCGACGCGCTTTTCTCAGGTATACAACAGCACACACTTTCTTTTGATTAAATCTATGCATTTCTATAACTAAATTTCACTTTCGATTAAATAATCGAGATTTATTCGAGAGAAATTTATTCGAGAAAAATTTATTCGAGAGAAATTTATTCGAGAAAAATTTATTCGAGAAAAATTTATTCGAGAAAAACTTATTCAAGAAAAATATATTCGAGAAAAATTTATTCGAGAAAAATTAAATAATCGCCGACTTTTGATTATATATACACATTTCGATAACAACATTTTTGTTGACTGCCAGAAACTCGAAGCTTAAAGACCTCGCTTGATTTTCTGTAAATAGTTAATTAGTGAATTTTTTTAAATAATGACGTAGTTAATTCAAATGCACTCCAAAATTACGACTTTACACCGAGTTTACAGCAAAGAAAAAATCTTAGCTCTCGCTCCATATGATCCTACAAGGTTGCTTTCGTTAGGATCGAATCGCGTACGAATAAGTTAGTTGGTTCTGCAGGCGTCGTTTATAGTGAACGTACACGCGCGCACAGCAATCGTCGTCTATTTGGCCTCGGGTCTTTGGAAGGCCACAATCGTTCCTCGTTTTAAGTTTGTGACATGTAATATGGGATGAAGAGATACAGCAGCGATGTTTCGTTATTCGTGGCATAGTTTACTTTCCTACGTCTAATTGCAAAGTTCCAGATGCGATTAATGAAAAAAGAATACCGTCCGGGTGACCATACCGGGATGGATTTTTAATTGGTTAGTTTTTTTTAATCGAAGCCTCTTTCAGTTCCATTATCCGAATCCGATATTCCTTTATTGGGATCCCGTCGGGCAGTATTGCAACAGTTCATTGGGACCACCCACTTTTATAAGTCCTAACGAAGACTGTAAATTTGATTGGACCTGTCCTGTCAATTTTGTAAGCCAATTGCTGAAACCATGGAACACAGTAACAGCCTCGTGAATATACATCGCCAACAAGACCCAATGCAATGCTATTTTTATTGGATCTCCCAAAGGCGAATTCAATTAGAACTCGCGAGAAACGTGCTAAGAGCGATTTCGAATGTAAATAAAATCTTGGCACAGTATGTATAATGAACGACACGTCGGAAATTTATTTTTTAGCGAAGTGAAAAAGTCCACCTTTGTAAATTAAGAATTCGGTAGTTTCGCTCGACTCGTGTGAAGGCACAGAGAAAAGGAACGAGGAAAAGTGTGGAACAAGGTTTGAAGAGGTGTACTTGTACGACCAAAAATTAATCATCCCGTACAGCCCTCGTGATGCCTTTGTACTTACATCCAACTCTATTTCTCTTCCTCTTTTTGTCTCACTCCTTCTGGATACAGTTGATATATGTGGCGCATTAATATTATTAGGGTTACTATTAGTCAATGGTTATTGTTTATTTTTTAATTAATATTATTAGGAATACTTTATAAACTGTTTCACTTTTCGTTTGCTTTATTCTCATTTTTAGCAGTATTTTGTATAATAATACAAATGGTGTAAAGGTATGAGATGATGAAAAGAAAAAGAGAGAGAGTGTTTAGGGGGGAAAAGAGAGAGAGAGAGAGATCGACAGATTTAATAAACCTTATATTAATAATGTAATTGTGGATACAAAAAATTGTAAGAGAAAATACAAAAAAGAATTGGCCCGCAACCCTAACAATATCATACAAAAGAATAAGAATAGTAGAAAATAATACATAAATATTAAAGATATATAAATTGTATTATTATATTATTTGCTATTATTTTGAATTATTTTGGGATGTCTTTTCTATTATTTTTATTACTTTCTATTATAATTGTGTTTGTAAGAGCGAAATCAATGTAGTGCTTGGTGTTACTAACTTTATTCCTCATAATTAAATTACTGCGGCATAAGTAATAAATAAATTAATCAATCTCTCTCCCTCGCCTCTCGCTCTCTCTCCCTCTCACTCCCTTATACCCCAAGCCTTCTCGTTCCTTCACTCTCGCATTTTTAATTACGGTGACACGTCTATGCGTTCCGTCATTCGTCGTCAACTATTTTCCAAGAGAAAATCAGGTACCCCACGCTAATTTGGAAAAATGCAACACTCGATGACGTTTCATGAAATACGAGTAAGAGTTTAGGAGAATTCATGGGGGCAGGGAGAAAAAAGAAGGAAAAGTCAAAGTTTTCCGTCGATTCCGTCGGATTTACGAGAGTGCGAACCCTTTTGCACCATATTCGAAAAGAAGGTTCAAATTTAGAGGATACTTCACAAAAGCTACGTATTCCTGGAACAATAGATCCGGAAATATTCAAAGAGCTCTCCATTTGCGTTGCACTGTTGCGGAAAACGAGGTGCAATAATTTTATTTGGACATGGAGGAACCTCGTGGCAGGAATGACCATAAAAGGGACGAAAAGGGTTGGAAAGTTCAAAGGGTAAACACGTCAAAGAAAATATAATCTCCTGAACATAAATTACGATCGCCGATGTAAATCAAATAGTTTTCAAACTAATTAAATAACTCACCCATAATAGGAGGAATTCTTCGTTAAATTACTCGATAAATTAAAATTCATTAATCATATTTCAATCAAAATTGATTCGAAGATTAATCGGTCATTCGATTGATTACCTAACGATAACGAACTACCGTTACGATAATTAGCATCGACGAAATAATTAGAGCTTTTTAAATGTATAAAAAATATAATTAGAGATTTGTAAATCAAATAGTTTTCAAACTAGTTAAATAACTCGCCCACAATGGGGGAAATTCTTCGTTGAATTGCTCGATAAATTTAAATTCATTAATCATATTTCAATCAAAATTGATTCGAAGATTAATCGGTCATTCGATTGATTACCTAACGATAACGAACTATCGTTACGATAATTAGCATCGATGAAATAATTAGAGCTTTTTAAATGTATAAAAAAAATAATTAGAGATTTGTAAATCAAATAGTTTTCAAATTAATTAAATAACTCGCCCACAATAGGGGAAATTCTTCGTTGAATTGCTCGATAAATTTAAATTCATTAATCGTATTTCAATCAAAATTCATTCGAAGATTAATCGATAATTCGATTGATTGCCCAACGATAACGAACTATCGTTACGATAATTAGCATTGATGAAATAACTAGAGCTTCTCGATAGTCCAGAGAAACTGAATTTTGCCTTTTTAATTTTTAATGTGTGCACACACATTACTCATCGTATTGTTTCGCCAAATAGTCCGAGATATCCACTTATTTGGAACATAAATCAATTAAATTATAAATTACAATACAGAAGTTGAGCAAAACGACCACCTGTTGAAGAGATCCGAGGCGAGCACTGGAATCAGCTAGGAGAGCGAGTGAGGTAGGTACATAAAGGGTGAAGTGGGGTGGCTATCTCGTAAA
Organism: Ophioninae sp. B BG-2022a; assembly: GCA_030522765.1. Taxonomy (NCBI): domain Eukaryota; kingdom Metazoa; phylum Arthropoda; class Insecta; order Hymenoptera; family Ichneumonidae; species Ophioninae sp. B BG-2022a. The sequence continues at coordinate 20,400 of JAPYZJ010002281.1, forward strand.
TTCCGCGTGCCACCTCACCAAACTACGTTCTCCTGTCCATGTGGTGATTCTCCTCTTTCCCTTTACTCTCGCTCTCACTTGCTTTCTCTCTCCCTCCCATTCTTTACTTCTCTCCACTGCACGCTCGAATTATCATCCCCTGCAAACGAGTACTTGGGGCTTTTCACTTTAACGGTACACTCTAAACGGGCAATCGAGAGATCTATCGACGTATTATTTAACACACGAAATTCTCCATTTTTCGTAGGATTGAAATACATTGATGGCCGAATATAACACAAGTTTTAGGTGAGTCAAACGTCACTCCGTCACAATGGAGGAACTAAGATAACAAACCGTGTCGAAAAAGCAGAAAAGTTATTGAAAAATTATTAAATGTTTACATAGGGCAAGTACGTGGGTCGTTCTTTTTTTTAAACCTACAATAGTCTGTCCTTCGTCTTATTATGGCATCTCGTTGGAGTATTGATATTTACGGTTTTTTAATTTGTTTCGAATAAACGTCCATATTTTTTTTATCTATTAATATTATGTAATTTTTCATTTTCTCTAACCAGCATATTTTATGCGTTTGTTGTCTCTAGAATGCCGTGACAGAGTCGTAAACCGAAATGTGGTCTCTACAGAAAAAGGCCACTCTGTCACACTATTTTTTAAAAAAACCGACGTTAGAAAAGAATTTTTATTAGCCGGAAAGGAAATTTTAATTAGTCCTAATGAAAACACAGAAGCAACTTTTTTTTTAATCCCACAGAAGTCACAATTATGTGTAGTTCAAAAACCAAAAAAATAAAAAAACGGAGTTTTATTGTAGGTTAAAAAGAAGAACGACCCATGTACAAAAAGACATACTGCTTTCTATTTCTTTCATAATTTCTTTATTTTTACATCCAGAAATAGCATAGCTTAGTAGCACATACCATAAATGTAAAAATTTTGCACGAATCACCTTTTTTTATTTTAGAAAAATCTGGACACTCTGCTTCAGCCCAAAGAAAATAATTCACGCAATGTAGCCAGTTTTCTCCAGGTGTTGAGTGCAAAAAGAGATCACTATACAAATGCACGAAAAATCATAATTTTCATTTTAAGTCTGGGTCTCAAAAGGTATTTCGTCATTATCAGAATAAAACAGATTCTTTGTAACCTACCCTCATATCTTATTAGGTGGATTTATGGAAGCACTATTTTTCTTCATTGAATATCCATATGTCATTTTGTCCAGATGGGGCTTTAAATTTCTAAAAGCCCCAAATCAATAGATCATCAAAAAACTACATCATAAATAAAACAGTATATTCAAAGCAGAGTGTTAAGAAATAAAAATAATATGTAAAAATACGGTTTAAAACAAAATTACCTACCAAAGCTTAAATTACTCGTTGCAGCGAAAGAAAACTCATAACGGCCTAAAATCTATTGAGACTGACTGAGAAAAAATGAATGTTCTTACAATGACAGTATTTTGACAGTTTATTAATAGACAATCAAGGCATTCACTCAAAGTGCTAAAATTACGATAAAAGCCCCCTGATTTAACAAACAGCTGGTGTGTCATTTTACCCATATATGTCATTTTGTACGTACTTCCCCTACAACGTAACATCTTGATGGCATCATTTTCAGCAAATGCCAAAATTTTGCATCGATTACAAACCTGCATAAAAAAAACAAGGTTATAGAAATCGCAGGTGATAAAACCTTTTCTAACGAATAATCGGCTCAAGAACAATAGACCTTGAAAATGCACACCCACATATACGAAACTGAAACGAAGATCAGTCATCTTGGACGCATCGTATCGATCTAACGTTGGCTATCAGCGTATACAACTGATCAACGAACGTCCTGAAATTATTCAAAAAGCGAACTACATCGTCAACAGATCGATAGTGCAAATTCGTGGAATTATTTTCACATTTATCGAAATGTCATTTCGAAGCCCCTAGATTCCACGAAAACGATGAGTACAAGGACAGCTATAAAAAATAGTCCCCCAAGTCGAATGTCTTCAAAGTCACCTGTCCTCGATCACGGATAGAAGGGTAGCGTAGAGTTTGCGAGCTTCAAAGGCATCGAACGCGAGCCAAGAGTATCTCGTCTGGGGATCTCGACAAAGAGAATAAGACTTGCTCCAATTCAACTTACTTGATGAACCTCGTGCCAACGCGTGGAGCAAAACGTAGACGTCGAGACTTTATACGAAGGCACCGACAACCTGCACCCAAATATTTCTCCCGGCACCTGCTCTATATACTTTCATGTCTGAGCCTCGAACGCGAGAAAATGAGATAAAGAGAATGAATTAAAGAAAAAAAAAACATTGAAAAAAAGCGGAAATTGTCCTGTGACTGCAGTCTTCCCGTTGTACCGAATACCTATACATATACAAGTTGCATGGAAGTTTTTCGGTCCGTCTGTAATTAGTTCGTGCCTTGGAACACGAAAGCCTTTGTATTCCCTCCTCTTTCCTCCGCTTCCTCATCCCTTTCAGCCATCAAATCAACAGCACTTAATGCTCATGGTTACAATCTTGACAAACATCTCACGTAAATAGGAAATATATCTTCGGACTTATTGACGAATAAGCAGTGGAGAAAAAAAAACCAAACTTTTGGATTTCGTTTCAAAATCGAGTGATCCTATTTTGTTTAAATTACAGAATAGTTTTCATAATTCTTAAAGACTTTTCGTCGATTGGATTATCTATTGGAAATCTATAGGGAAACCACGATATAGGAATGTGCAGTCATTGGGGGTACCTGTGCGCAGTAGGTAAATGTACAAAAGTTTGGGCTCCGATATTCTAGTACGCCATCGCTTCATGTTCGAAGCTTTTTTACGAAACGGATTCTAACGTATTTAATAATAGATATTTGCAAATGAAATTTAGTACATAACAGTGTTAAGACAATCGAGTGTTCACTCGTGGAAGTTAAGCTACCAATGTGCCTAGGGAAGTTTCTATTAAAGTGGAGGATAAGACTGAGGTGGTAACCTCAGTGAAAATCAGGGGTTGTTAATGGGCTAAATATATTTGCTCTACTGGTGGTTGGGCGGTCGAAGTGCGGCTCGGGCGATCACTGATGTTAAGCAGCATCGAGAGAGGCTGATACTTGGTGCGGTGACCGTTTAGCTGTGCTC
>JAPYZJ010002282.1:0-21605 GCA_030522765.1 Ophioninae sp. B BG-2022a
TCAAGTGGACTTTCCGGGAAAACTATGAGAGATATCGATATGATTCCAACGCCATTATTTAAGTCAGGCAAAAACCTTTTCCAAACACACCAAATAAATGTCCATCGCATAGAAGAAGCCTACTCTACGACCTTTTGAAATATCGTGATTTCTGAGATTCTGGAAAAGTGGCCGGGGAGGACGAAAAATTTTTTTTCCGTTTTTAAACTTTTAAAAGGCTCTATTTCATCGGAAATTTTCCGCTGATTACGAATATGCCGAAATTTTGCCGAAAGTGCAAAATTAGACTAGGAAAATGCAAAAAACCCTTGTAGAATATTTTTTCGACATTTTTCCCTAGAAATGGGGAGTTCAAGATGAATTAAATGGTGGATTTATCTTCAAGGTATAAAAATCGATCGTCATGGACCTGCGATATGATACTAAACATCTAAATATAATAATTCTTTCGAGGCTGAGCCCACTGAACGGGCGTTCCTGATTGGCTGCTTTTCAAAATTAATAACAATTGAGGGATTTATCCAAGAACCGTACATGCCGGTGATGAAGCAAGCAACATGAAGCAAGCCGTATTAATATATATAGATTCGATGTAGTAAAAAGAAATCCATGATTTTCCCAATAGATGGCTTTAGTAATCCGTATCTCGCGCGTACAAGTCCGATCGGGTTACGCTAGATGGCGTTAGAAAGATTTCGTACTGTACAAACTTTTGCGTCAGTTCAGTGATTCTTCGACTCCAGAAAACACTGGATTTTTCTTTACTACACTTCATATATTTATGCGTGGTTTTTCTCGGATACGAAAGACGAATAAAAAGCTATCTCGAGCGGGTATCGGCCGATGGTTAGAAACCCGTTGTTTTCCATGAGGCGATTCGATACAATTAGCCACACGTGGCCGCACGCGTCATTTTTCCGCACGTCCGAGACTCCGGTAAAGGAGGTTCGCGTGTCGATCCGGGAGAAAGCGAAAATCACGCGTAGGTGCATCACGGCTGTCTCGAGGAGCGCGTCAATCCTCGGGACGAAGCGCCGCGAGATTCGAAAATCGCGAGGAAAAAAAAGAAAGGAAGAGCGTCGAGTTGGTCGCGACCGGAAGATTTTTTTCGAGCGTTTCCTTTTTCGTTACTCGACGATCGAGACGCTTTGTTTTTTTGTTGATCACGTTCTTATCGCCGCGGTTCCGAAAGTTTCGAGGTTTCGCAGTTTCGCCGCTAGAGATCGCGAGGGGCAGTGTCGTGGCGCGTGCCACTTTCGCTTTTCCAACTTTGGTACGCGAATAAAGAACGAACGCTGTCAAACAAGACAGCGTCGCGTCTTGTTTTTTAAAAATAATAATTACAATAATTTAATTTAATTTAGATAATTAATTTAGTTAATTCAATTTAGATAATTTAGTTAATTTAATAATCATTTCTCGTCGCGTCGTTACGACCGGTTTCAATACGAACCGCGGATTTTACAAACATTGCACGCGTAGAGAACAAACCCAAACAAACTCACCGGGATAATAGGTTTTGACGAAGCGTAAGTCCCGTTGGCGTCAAAAGCGAAAGGTAAACTGCGACATTCGCGTCGTTGATCTTCACGTCGGGTACTCTCAAACACGATTGCAACGATTGAGGAGAACGCGGGTCCGCGGTGCCTGGTCTTATTCCCACTTAAACGTCGAACGAACGTCCTTTCATTCCAACCCCCCCCCCCCTCCTCCTCCTCCTTCTTCACTTCGTCTTTACCGCGGTCGTTTTCTTCTCGAACGTGGTCGCGTTGCGCGCACACGTAGCGTTACGTATCGCTTCTCGCTGCGCATTTTCGAGTGAAAGGTTTCACCGCCCGATGACTTTGCAACGAATCCTCTGTACCGCCAAACATCCCTCCTCCCCCGAATCGCCATCGCTTCACCGCATTGTTCAACTTTTTTTTACTAGCTCTCGACTTCTTTCGTCAAATTTACCGCTTGAGGTTTGACGGACAGATTTCCGGTCAGGGGTATTGCGCAATCGCGGAGCGTTCGGGACGGTTGACGAATTAGAAACGCGAGATTCGATGATCAGGAGAGGCGAGGGAGGGGAGGGGATCGGTCGTCGCGTCTCTCGCGGTAAATTTTGTAACGATGCGCCCGTCGAGATTTTCATAGAGAAACGAGGTGAGCAGGACGCGGAGGAGCGCAACCGACGACTTTCTCCTCAGAGCCGTGACCTCAAAATCGAGACGATAGTCGAACACGCGCGCTGAAAGTGTCGACGATGAAAGAAAGAAAAGAAAAAAGGAAAGGTAAAGATAATTAAGGATATATTGAGAGGGGAGAGTACGCTGTAGGGCGAACGAAATTCGACAATAGTTTTTCGTTGCGCATGCGCGCCAAAACACGCGATACGCGTTAATTATTCGTTCGCTATTACGAGTTTATGTACATAATTACGAGAAGCGATAGGTCGCATGGACGATCGAAAATTTCAAAGGATATCTATGCGCATGCGCCGTTCTTTTTTTTTTTGTATATCGAAACTTAAGCCCGGGCGACCTATCGATGTGATATTCTCTTGCAATGGCCGAAGATTAAACACGCGTACAAACACACACACGCACACACACACAAGTTAATTTGACAGGACACGGTTTTAAGTACAAGTCTGGAAGGTGGCTGGAGAACAACTGGATAAAGAGGCAAAACGGTGGTTATCGCTTTTGCCGCGTGGAACGCTGCTATCTCAAGACTGAGCTAATCCAAAGCGAATCCCAAAGAATTGAATATATTCAAAAGTGCAAACTTTTTGGATTACTTTTAAAAGGCAACAAAAAACGATGATACTTTTTTCGTACTGATTTTACGGTGAGAATGATTTGTTATTAAATAAAAAAAAGAAGATATAAAATCTCGGTCTGATTTTCTAATCAATGGCATCTGATTGATCTTGACGTCTTGCTGATTAATGACATTTTTTCCACTATCGTTCTTGAAACTTTTCCAACGGTTCGGAACGATTCACGCTTCGGGGGTTTTCTAATTTCAAAACTTACTTTCGAGACTGAAACATCGCGCAGATTCTATATCTATCGCTATCACCGTGATCGCTGGATGTTTTATTAGGTTGGAGAATAAGTAGCGTTTTTATATTTTCTTTTTTTTTATAACGATTTTTTTACTGTTGGACAAAGTGTATAATATTCGTTTGATCGAGCTCTTTCTGCTTTACAAAACTGTACTTATCGTCTTTTGAGTAATTCAATTTTTATTACTTTTGAGGCTTCGAGAAAAAGCGAAGAATTTCTCAGCCTCAAAAAGTAATAAAAAATTGAATTACTCAAAAAAGACGATTAGAACAGTTTTGCAGAAAGAGCTCTACCAAATAAATATTATACACTTTCTTAAACAGCAAAAAAATCGTAAAACAAAAAAAATATTAAAACGCTACGAATTTATTTCCCAATCTGATATATCAACGAAATTCCTAATTGTCGGCGCCTCTACCGGTTAAATGAGGAACTATTCTTCAACTCTACCATGACACTCCAGAGGACGAAAAAAACGTAATTTCCAGACTTGTATGATAGATCGTAACACCGGAATGTTCACCGAGGGTTCGAACGCCCCGAGGGCAAAAATTGGGGAGTATGTACAAATTGATTTGGCCTCGCGTTTACGCACGCGCTCAGCGTTATCATCTGAGAATTACGTTATCGAAGGTGAGATGATCCCTGCCCTCCCGATGAGGGCCGCTCGATTTTTTGAAGGGATTCCAGGGAATGCGACTTCGCGAAACGTGAGCGGTCGCTACAACCGATCCAGCAGGACTCGGTTGGCCCGATGAAACACCCGATGAGCTGCTCGCCGAAACGCTTCCCTTATCGCGATTATTCGCTTCGATCGGTTTCTGAAAAATCAACGAAGCGATATGCCCTCGTTAGGCGAGTGACGAAACGCCGCCCGAACGAACGTCCTTTATACGTACGCGTTTTATAATACCTTCAAATAATTCCTGTCCATTGGGGTTACGAGCTTGAGGCTTATCGAATCACCGGACTGTTTGATCAAGCGCACCACTTGCTCGTGGGAAGCCCATTTGACGTCGCGATCACCGATGCTCACGATAAAATCTCCTTCCTTCGTTCCACCGAGCTGAAATTTTTACAAAACGTTCGTTAAGGTTATACGAGTTTGTTTGGGTTGAGACAGTGCTGCGCTCGTGAAAAAAACTACGATTAAGCTAAAAAAACGAAAAAATAAACTAGTCGTGTTTTTGGACCCACATCCGCGAGAGAATTGTGATCGACGGCGGCGATGATGACGGGCGCGTCACCGCGCACGCTGAATCCGAAACCTTCGCCTCCCGGACCCCTTTGAAGCTGAATCGAACGAGGCGCCGTCCAGTGTCTCTTCGCCGAGAAAATCGCTACTGGACCCAGCGATCGAAAGAGATCCTCCACTCCGTGTTGACCGAAGTCCGGATGGGTCGGAGTCGGCTGAAATTTACTCGAAGCTAACGGAAAGAAATGTTATTTTTCAGCAATTGTTTTTTTAATTTTTCTACAAATATTTTTCAACACCTGGAGCTATGATTTTTTCGAAACTTGAAATTCGTTGATTTCTATGGTTTAATAAATTTAGAAAAACGACGTGACCGCCCTGTGAAATTGTACTTTCAATTTTAAACCCTTAAAAATTGATTTTTCATAATCGCTGAAACACGACATTCATTATTTTTTATCATAAATCGAGATACGAATTTTCCTGGATTTCGCTTCACATTGACCCCTTAAGAGAATTGCGAAAAATTCTTTTTTCAATGTCGCTTACGTCACAATATTAACATGTCCTTAAAATTTCACGTTTGTTTTAATTAAGCTATTGAATCTCTGTGTTGATGAGTCATCAGTTAAAAACTTCGTCTTTCATCTGTATGTATATATGTATGTAGATTATGTAACGCGTTTAATAAAACATGAAACGGCCCGAGCACAAGCACATCGGGCCCGCACCGGAAACAGAAGTGTCGGTAAGAAAAACAAACTTATCGAGTATGAAACAAGCAAATAAAAAGAAGAGAAGGACACACGAGTGGTTTTACGTGGAATGCAAAGTGTTTTATAGGCATGTGACACAATCCCAGCTGAAGGCGAAGTAGAAGCTATATCAAGTAACGTATAAGTACGAGAGAGACAGCTGAAGTTGTTTGACCGAGATTTCTCAATGAAAAATTCTCAACGTTAAGAAAAATAATTATCTCTTTCGTTTATCAGTTCTACAGAACCCGAAACTTGGTTTAACCAAAAATATGTAAATTTCTATGAGAAAACTGAGTTTGAACGTTTTTGAGGTTATGTAAATGGTTTAGGTGACCTTAAGGCAAAATAGATGTACCACGTGACACGTGGACGCGAGATAAATACTTAAAACGTTTAAATCGAGATTTCTCAAAGTTGGATTCCTTTTAGAACAAGATAAGAGAACGGTCCTCTTCATCAATGATATGTGCAGAGCTAAATGCTTTGTTTTTCCAAAAAGAAGGGAGGGGCTATGAGAAAAGTGAGTTTGAATGTTTTTGAGGTTATGTAGATCTCCACGTTTTTGAGAAGAGGAAGAGGCGGATGCTGATAATTACCAAGGATGCGAGGAGGATCGAGAAGTTCGGGAAAGTAGTCGTCCGGCTGATCGTTACCGATCGCCTCGTACTCGTCGAGTGTCGCGTCGCGACGTCTCTCGAGGACTCTTCCAAGGGCCTCTTTGCCCTTGAGTTCGCGGCACATGCGCCTGAGTCGCTGGCTTTCCTCGTGCAAAACGAGTGCTTCTCTCAAGTGAGCTTTTCCCAAAAGTCGTCTCTCGTCGTCGTCCCGCGGTACGGTGAAATCGACCCGAGTTTTACCGTCCGTTTCTTGAAGGCGTTCTAGCGTTGATTTCGTTTCATCCCGAAAATCGGCCAATTTCCGGCCCAGTAAAGCCGCTGCGCAATGACCGTGAGCGAGAGCTAAATGATGCTCCCGCTTCACCAGTATCAACGATATCCACGATTCTGGTACATAATCGCGCACCAAGTGACGCGACATCGACGCGTGCGCGTCGTTGTACACGGATGCCACCTGGGCTGCTTCCCTCGCCAAATCCAATGAAACGTCCGTGTCTCTCGCGGTCTCCCGAGACTCCAATTCCAATTTCTCGAAGAGGCACTCTTGAGCTTGAGCCTGAAATGAGAGATAAACAAAAATTTAAGAAATTTGGAAAGAAATGTCGAAATTATGTTGGTCCACTTGAATTTGTGCTAAATTCATTGTTTTATATTGCAAGCAATCTTCAAATTTTCGATCCATCGGCTACTCCGTTTCCACGAAGTTTCCAAAACTTACGTGGGTCGTTTTTGCCTGGCCGAAAATTCCGAAATTTTTCGAACGTTTAATTATTTATGACCTAATTTTGTATCATAATTATTTCCTACATGAATATGCTTTTATTCGAATTCGATTTAAATTCAATTTTATCCCTTTCCGTTGTACAGAATTGAAATTGGACTATTTTTCTGCGATTTGATCCAAACGGTAATTCGAATTCGAAGTTTGATTTTTTTCGAAACATGGCCATCACGTGATTATGGAAATTTTCATCCAGGCTCGTTTTTCTTACCAGCATGAGTTGCACGAGGGTATCCAGCATTTCCGGTCCGAGATCCATGCTCGGTGCGTTCGTGAAATTTTCATGAATGTACCGGAAGGTACCGGCTGCGCGTAGGAAAGCATCGACCGCCTCGTCGAGACCCCTAGCGCTTCGTCGATCCTGTTTAGCACCCAGCTGGGTGTATAAAGCTCCAGCATTGAAGAGAATCGAGGCTTTCTCGAAAGCGACGGTTCTCTGACAGCTCGGGACTCCGGTGAGCGAGTCGAACCACTCGAAGTAAATGCCCAGGCTACGATCGGGTGGAAAGAATCGTCTCTCGATGAAATAGAGCTGATTGTAATAGCGCAACAAAAGTCCGATCCCTGCTGTATCCCGAGTTGGCGTTCTCGTAGCCTAAAATGTATTTTATGTTTTACGGGTTTTTAAATATTATAAAATATTATAAATACATATAAATGTTTATATTATAAATATTATATTCTTCAAATCCTTTAAATGGATTTCATCGCTTACTTGTCTCGTTTCCATTAAATCGGCGATGGCCTCCTCGTACTTTTCCCCATCTTCGCTGTAGTGTTCGAGAATGAAGTCCTGAAAGGTAAATTTTCGATCAAACTAAAGAAAATTACGTAACAGGTGTTACGTGGGAGTTGCCGTGACGACAGCTGAAAGTTTGATCGATGAAGACTGGACTGAAAGACGACAAGCAGCAAGGAGGAACTCGAAACAGAAAATGGTGAGGATAACCCTGGATCTTTTGAGAAAACGAGCCGAGCACAACGAAGGTGAAATATCGACACTCGAGGAGATCGCCCTTCATCAGGAAAACATCGAGAAGATCGAAACTTTGAACAACACGTGTAGAGATTTGAAGATCCTCCTGATGCAGAATAACCTCATCGGGAAAATCGAGAATCTCAACATGCTCAAACGTTTGGAATATTTGAACTTGGCGTTGAACAACATCGAGGTAATCGAAAATCTCGAAGGTTTGGAAAGCCTAAAAAAATTGGATTTGACGGTGAATTTCATCGGTGATGCGAGGAACGTCGAGTGTTTGAGGTAAGAAATTTTCAACGATTCTGAATACCCTATAAACGACTCTTATTCTCGTTGTTTCACGCAGACGAAACGAAAATCTGGAAATTTTGTATCTAACCGGAAATCCTTGCACCGACTGGGACGGTTATCGTGAATTCGTGGTCGCAACGTTGCCTGGATTGAAAGAACTGGACGCCACTGAGATCGAAAGATCAGAAAGGATTCTCGCGGTCCAAAACTACGCCAGAGCAAAAGACGGGATCACCGGAGGATACCTTGACTACTTGGAGAGGAAATCCCGACCGAGAATAACGGAACTAGCTTCCGATGGCGATGAGGTAACGAGTTGATGACGTTGCGATCCAAATCGAACGAAGCTTAGTCTTAAAAAAACCTTGGTTTCAAAACCTTTTCCAACGAATCCAGAGCCTTCATCGCTGATTCCAGGACGAAGAAGAGCGATTGTCAAAGTTCTGGAGCTCGAAGGGTCACCACACACCTGAAGAGAGGATCGCAATAGCGCAAATGAGTGAAAATCGTGGAAGAAGAATCGAACCAGTTATCGAAGAGACGAAACGTCTACCTAGGCTAACGAGCCCAGGTGGAACACCGTATAACCTCAATCGTGCCAAAGTTCCGTTTCATCTCAACGACGAAGATCCCGAAAATCTTCTCCTGGAGATTCGTCTTCGCAGATACACGGATCCTTCGCACGTTGAAGCTGAAGTCGCGCCGAAACACGTGCGCGTCACGATAAAAGGCAAGATACTGCAGTTGCGACTGCCTTGCGAAGTTTCGGTCACCGGAAGTGTCGCCGAGAGGAACGCTACTACGGGCGTTCTAACGTTAAGAATGCCACGGTTGGAAGCATTGCCAGTAATTCGTCAACCGTCCCGGCTTTCAAAACCGGAAATCAAGAAACCGATGGAACCTCGATTTCAGCAGAGAAGACAACTTTTGGAAATCGGTCCAGTCAGGGATGAGCTCGACTTTTCACGGATCTGCGACCGGAAGAGGAACAGGGATTCCTCGGAGGATTTCATCGACGACCCTCGCGTACCACCGCTCGAATAAAATGCTGACCTTGAACGGATCTCGGAAGTCGATGTCTTTCGTCTCCTTGAGTCCAAGCGGTATCATCGGCATCGCGGGATCCTCTCTGCAAAATGTTAAACGACCGTTACCGTCTCGGATCTACTCGCGCGAGCGGAAATATAACGGCGCCCCCCCCCTCCCCGCCGTTCCTTCTTCCCCTCTCTACCTCTTCATCCGACCCCCTGCTATAAAAATATACGCGAGAACGCGCCGAGAAGTACCGTTTGACAATTATCACGAGACGCCTGTACTAAACTCATGGATACATTGAAAAAATCATTGCCATTGAGCCGATATGCAGGGTAAACGCTAATTCCCATCTGTTCGTTGAAAAGGCATCATTATAGAACTCGACTTAATGAAGTCTATCCTCGTACAATTACAGACGAAAAATTCAGTCCTTACTGAGCTATAACTGTTTTAAGGGTTTTTAAAAATGTTGAAGCTTTCGAGCAAAAAAAATGAAAAGAAAAATTTGAATTAAGTAAATTATAAACTATATATTAATAAAATTAAGTTAAGTGAATTATAAGATTTTAAAAAAGTGCGTCCCCCAAAATGCGCACAATCTCATTAAAATTAGTAAGTAAATATTGATAATAAATTAATATTATAATGTAATAATATTGTTATATTATTATATATGATTATATAAACGTAAGTTTTTCAATTTCTAAAAAATCGTAAAACTCGCCAAATACTCGATTTTCACCCCTGATGGTCCTTAATGGTACAAACGACCTCTAGAAAAAATCCTTTCACAAAATCGGTCGAATCACTCCCTGTAGAGTCACGAAATAAACTGTGATGTAAAATGATAAATAACAAAATATCGCAATATTTTTTCGAATAAAGTTCACAACTGAAAAAAGTTCGAAAAGCTGAAGAAAAAAAATGGACGAAGATGTAAATGAAATAGGACGTCGAAAGAGGGAGCAGAGTTAACACCTCTCCGTTTTAAACCGTTTTAGAAATAATCCGTGCACACTTGTCCCACATGACTCTAACGGAGAATTTCTCGCCTCGGAGAAAATATTTCGATGCTGCGGTATGGAGGACACTCACCCGTCGACATTTTGGTAAAGCTCGACCGAGCTGTTCAGCTCGGCCAGTTGTTCCTTCAGGAGCTGGAGATTCGAATTCACGAAGCTCAGCTCGAGGGCGACCGTCTCTCTCAACTTCCGGTTCGTCGTCGCCCTATATATATTTTTTTTTTCAACGCAAACGAAACAAAGGAATTATTTATCATACTCGATTTCTAGGTTGATCGTACTCGTAGTAGAGGTGAAGTATGGGTCTTTCTAACGCAATTAATATATGGATATTTTTGTTTGTTGTTTGGGTTTGGGAAAAAAACAATATATTTGTTTTTTTTTCTTTTTTTGTTTTCAGTTTTTTGGTTTCATTATCGACAATTACATATCGAAAAGTAATTTGCAAACTTGAAGAAAAAAATCTCTTTTTTTGGATCTCGACAAAGAATTCAGGGTCGATTATATGTAAACGACGATTGAAGAAAATACATCTGTAACGTTGGTTCGATACATTAAAATTGTTCAATTTCATTCTTGACCAACTTTTACTCGATTCATTTTCTTTTTAACAAATTTTAATTGTAATTTTGCCAAATTTTAATTCTGCTTTTGCAAAATTTTAATTCTGCTTTTCTCCAGGACTCGCGCAAACACAACTTTTCGTATAGTAGTAAAAATAAAGAATAAAAAACGAAAAATAACAGCATTCCAGTGACCAGTGGGTCAGCACAGACGGAAAGTAACTCGGGACTCACTTGAAGAGATTTTCCGCGCCGGCGCGCAGTCTCAGCTCCTTGTTGATTTCCTGATTGAGTTTGCTCCTCTTGTTCTGCAATTTCCCGCGGCATGTCGCGACTCTCGGGTCCGAGCCCTGTAACGCGAATACAAAAAAAGAAAAAAAACATTTATAAAGAAAAACACGCGTTTGTGAAATACGATCAATCCGAGAAGATCAATAAGATAGAATAACCGATTTTCTGACGATTTTTATTATTTTTTTACAATCGTCCCTGGAACACCGAGATTTGTGTCGCCGTATCGGTGAAAGTGAGCGCGGATCGTTGAAGCGTGGCCAAACGAGTTGGTTCGACGAACCCGGCTTTACCGTTGCCCGTAAAATACATTATTTTTAAAATCTTTTTTTTTCTCCTTTTTTTTCGTTTTTTTTTTTGTTATTCTTTCTCTTTTGGCGCGACCGCGTTTCCAGTACGTACTGCGCTTACCCCGATACGTCTCCTCGAGCGCGTATCCACGATTTCGTTCTTCTCCGAGATTCTTCGTCTCGCTCGATCGTATTCGATCGTTCGATTATCGCTACCGTGAAAATCGATCGTCGCGCTATCCTCGTCGTTCGATATGGGCGACGAGTGCTGATGCACCCACTTCAACATTTCATCCGACCGGATGTGTTGGTGAATAGCGAAGAGGAGAGGGAAAAGCGGGGTTGGAGAAGGAGGGGGGGGGTGTGTGGTGGTAGTTGAAATATCTCAATCGGTACGTTAAACGGTTGAGAGTTCCGGTTCGTTCGTCACGAGTATTCCGGCGATCGATCGCTCAGTTGTTTATTATTGTGCGTTACCGGACTTGCGCGCACGCGCGGACGAACCGACGGCGACTGGGCCAGATCGGCGACTGAAGTTTACTCGGTCGCCGATGCCGGAACTCTCTCTCTCTCTCTCTCTTTCTCTCTTTTTCGCTCTCTTTTTTCTTCCTCTCTCTTTCTCTCTTTCGCGGTCCGGCTAACCTGCGGAAACGAGATCCCCCCCCCCCCCCTTCAAACGTCCACTTCGACCACACGGTGAAAGGAGTCGCGAGAGGAAACGGTCGACTGTCGCGCAACCTTCGTCAGATTTTCCGGGCGCGGATATATTTCTCGTACGAGATATACACATAGGCCTTTTAACGCGGATTCGCGATCGGGCGCGCTGCGTACGCGGCGGTGCGCGAAACAGCCGGGAGTTCAGTCCCCCCTGCGCATCGTGTCTAACGGTATCACCGCGTCCTTCTCGCCCAACAGCGCACTTTCCTATTACGATGCTTGCACATCCTCCCACTTGAATTCTAAAGTGCTCCTTCTCCCTCTCTTTTTTCTCTCCGGGTAATATTTTTCTCCGGCGGGATCGTCGACCGCGATTTTGACAATTTTCCAATCGACGCTCGTACAGATGGAACGCGCGCTTTCTCCGAGTGAAAATATGACGGCGACGTTGCGCGAGACGAATATTTACATGTGTGTTCGTAATGTCGGGGAATCGTTAGTTGGACAGGTGGAAAGAAGACGCGACGAATTTCTCGGTTCGACCGTGGGTTCCTCGACCTTGAACGTGAGGAGGGGTGGGGGTAGAGGGTCAGGTAAAAAGAGAGAGACAGAGAGGGGATATTTTACCTACCTGCAACTTTATATCCGGAAGTATAAGCATCGCCCAAAATTCGGGCTCTCGCGAGCCGAAATATCACTCGTAACCGTTGAGCAGTCAAATCAGCGATATTTTCTCGAGGACCGGGAGAGCAGGTTGGAAAAGCGCGAAACGGCTAGTGCGACGGCGTTGCGCAGACTCGCGAGGGGCATCACGATGCACCGCCGCGCGGGCCCGTCGCGAACTTGAGGGATGGAAAGGCGCGGGGGTGGGGTGAAGGGGGCAAGGGTTTCAGTGGTAGGATGAAGAAGCGACTAGAAGCGGCCCGAGAAAACGTTTCCGATATAAACTCCCGAGCGCGTTTTTCGCGACTTTCGCTTCCTTCCTTGCGAGCGTCGCGCGAATTCCTCGAAACGCCGCGCGTTCTCTTCGTCGTTGTCGGTTTTCATTTTCAGCGCGTCCTTGCCACGGGAAAAACGGGGGTGCGCGCGCGACCTTGTCCAAAATTTATACGATTCCGCGAGTGTGCGCGCGCGTGCGCGAGCCCGATAACTCGTCGAGCTGGTTCACGGTCGAGCACGTATACGCGTTACGTCCTCGTTTCGATCGCCGGCAAGGTCGACGCGCTCGGTGAGACCGTTGCTCGCGAGCGCCCGCGCCCGTGCACTGTTGCTTCCTCATTTTCGCCCGCGAACGAGCGTGCAATTTTTCCTCAACGGTAATACGGAAAAGCGCTCGTCCGTTGGACGAACTCGCGAGAATGGGAGATCGGTAGTCACTCGTACCGTAACACCTGTTAAGCGCTGCTGCCGATTCACCGCGAATCCAACAAACGCCCCGGTCGCTTTGGGTATCGCGTTTGTTAAAAACAAAAAAAAAAATTGGAAATCTAGTGTAAAATTGAACGGCAATCGGAAGAAGAGTACTTTCCGGCATTAAATTCGAACGATTCGTTGAATTGGAAGCTGAACACAGAGAGAGACTCACCCGTACAAAGCGCGGTTGCTTGTAACCGTCCTCGTCAATGATATCACCCGACACGATCGGGACGTCCATCGTATCCTCATTGTCCTCTCGCTCCGTATGTTTTATTTCTTTTTTCTTCTCTTTTTTACCTCTCAACGATTCCCTCGCTCATCGCTGCGACCGCACGCGAAAGGCTTCTCGCAGCCGCCGCAACGTAACTCCTAAATCATTTCCACTCGAACGAGTCTCACAGGGAATGAGTATTGCTAACGATACTCGACGAAAAAAAAAAAGAACGCAGGTGTATCGCCGACGAGACGAAAAGACACAGAGCGTGGAAGTTTCAAGCACGAATCTTTTTCTGTATCACGTGTTTTTTCTTCTTTTTTTTTCGTTGGTTTTTAACGAGCGAGTCACCGAACGAACCGTGGCACTCCCTGCGCGCTTTTCCTGCTACTGTTTATCGGTTCGGCAACACGATGAATAACGAGGACGCGCGAGCGTAATTTTTTTTTTTTACTCTTCAACGCTACCCGGCTACGAGTCGGCCGTGTCGAACGACGTCGATGATACACGGACAGATCGCGGTTTCGCGTGAGAATTAAACATTTACGAGGCTTCGCGCGGAGAAGCAATACGTGCAACAACGACGACGACGTTGCATCCTCGCGGGACGCGGGGCGTACGCAGGTAAGCAAACGCTCGTACTGTCCCTACCGCCGGGTACCGCGCGCCACTGTGGCGCTGCTAATCTCGAATGGAGCGAGTAAACACGTGACCGATACGCAGGTATGCGACCAGTCATGAGTCTTCTACCTGCATCGCGAGATTCGCCTGAATCTCCCTTTTTCCCATTAGTCATCGGCCTTCGCTACTGCCAGCTACTGTAGCGGGATTTTAAAGTGTTTTTCAAAAGTGCGCAAACGGTATCGAAAGTTTGTACAGGTACGGTGGCATCGATGGAATTACGAAGAGAGCGCCCTTGCGGAGCGCCCGAGAAGATACGCCACACTATACTCGGCTGATACGTCGGATTACCATTTTTCGTTTATTTCCCTCTGTCCATCGTAGGTTCGGTCGATAAAAAGTCAAAATTATTGGCAATTTTAGTAAAAAAAGGGACAGGTTTGACATTATGGAGAAAGATGTAAAAAAAGGAATGTTCATGCATCGTTGAGTATCCACTCGGATCATTAGGGATTGGTGATAATTTGGCAAAAGTTCGGTCGGTAACTTACCTACTATCGTTAATACAATCGCTATGTTATCGACCGTTGTATTCGTGATTTTGATTCGAATAAATAATGATTTCCGGCAGATTTAATTGCTGTCATTATTAGCCTCCTGGTAGTTAAAAAGTAATTGATATTCGTGATTTAAAAAAACACGAACGGAGAATCGTTTTCCAGCAAAGTCATCGAGTAGCTTTCAAGCCGCGTTTTTCAATTGCGTATCGTGCCGCAACGGCGGGTGGAGCGCGCGATCGGCCGTTCCGCAAAACGGAGATGGCGACTCCGTCAATTACGGCGCAGACCTCGTGCTTGTTCGAGAACGTTTGTCACTTTTTCTCGCGTTAGCTCGACAAGAGAAACCACGCAGGAGAAAACAGGGAGTCACGTTGGAGAAAGTGGAAAGAAAGAGTCTCAAGCGTCCAACGATAATTTCGAAGCAAGATCAGAGCGGAATAAAAAGATCGAGAAAAATGACGGCATTTGCGATGAACAGCAATGGAAGAGGCGCGCCGAGCGGACAGGCCTACAAGGATAAGAGCAAACCGGCGGATATTCGCAGCAGCAACATCAACGCTGCCAAGGGTAAGTACTTCCTTTACCTCGTTTCGCAAAATTGTCATTTTCCGAAAACGACTTTTTCGCGATTGCGACATGCCTCGTGAACGCCGCGGACAAATCTTACCATTTATGGGCATAACCGGAAAAGTAGCGGGGGCAATGTCGGATCAGCTATGTAGCAGGAGTAGGAAATGCTACCGGCCCCGTGGGTGCTCTTCACTTAGGCAACACATAAATCCGCTTTTGAATTTTGAAACAAATTTTTTATTTGATTAGAACTTGAAAATTTTGTTTTTTCATGTTCCGAAATTGAAAATATTTTTTTTTGTATGTTTCGAATTTGAATATTTTTGTTTAAATCTTCCATGCCCTAAACTCGTGTCAGTCAACAATTGAGTGACCGGAATATTTGGAATACTGAAAATTCACTGCAAGCGAATCTTCGTTAGCTCAATTCATCAAGGAAGAAGATGAATCACCACTGTTGCGCATATAATGTTACACCCGTAACCTCAAACACGCGTACAATGCTTTTCGCTTTCTATCAGCGGTTAGCGATGCAATCCGTACGAGTCTGGGTCCGCGTGGAATGGACAAGATGATTCAAGCAGGCAACGGGGAGGTCACTATCACCAATGACGGAGCCACCATTCTCAAGGAGATGAACGTCATCCACCCGGCGGCTAAAATGGTAAAAAACTCGTAACGACCTGACGGTGGGAAAGTGGTACAAACGCGGCGATTCCATTTCCAACAGTTGGTGGAGTTGTCCAAGGCGCAGGATACCGAAGCTGGTGACGGAACTACGAGCGTAGTCGTTATCGCCGGAGCTCTGCTTGAGGCTGCTGAGAGACTGTTGCGCAAAGGCATTCATCCAACGTCCATTAGCGACGCGTTTCAACGTGCCGCGAGCAAAGCGGTGGAGATTTTAAGCTCTGGAATGGTGAACAAGGTGGATCTAGCTGACAAGCCATCGCTGGTGAAGGCAGCTGCTACTTCCTTAAATTCCAAGGTGGTGTCGCAGCACTCGAGTCTGTTGGCACCTTTGGCAGTCGACGCGGTTCTGAAAATCACCGAGCCTGGCAAAGAGGCAGCGACCGATCTGAAGGACATCCGAGTCATCAAGAAACTCGGAGGTACTGTGGAGGACACAGAACTCATAGACGGCCTCGTTTTCACCCAAAAATCCTGCAACGTCAACGGTCCGAAGAAAATCGAGAAGGCAAAAATCGGCCTGATACAATTCTGCATTTCACCGCCGAAAACTGACGTGAGTCACGATACTCTTTAAGGTAGTCCTCTCGATGCAGACTAGTCATGTAGCGAAACACGTCTAATTGATGATTTTCCGAGATCTCGAATATATGAGTTAAAATTAATTGATATTAAATGAGCTTATCCAAGTGAACAGAATTAGTCGACAATTAGGTGGATAAGTGGCATTGAAATTTCAACGGAATAACTAAATATACTGATTGACCCACCTTAAACATCTCTGAGAAATTGCCTCGACCGACGTGAATGAAACGCGTTATTTCACAGATGGATCACAACGTGATCGTGTCCGACTATTCGGCGATGGATCGAGTGCTCAAGGAGGAGCGTTCTTACATTCTCAACATCGTCAAGCAGATCAAGAAATCAGGCTGCAATGTACTTCTCGTGCAGAAATCGATACTCCGAGACGCGATAAGCGACTTGGCCATTCACTTCCTCGACAAGATCAAAGTAATGGTGATCAAGGATATTGAGCGCGAGGATATACCGTACGTTTGCAAGACTCTCGGATGTCGTCCGATCGCTTCCCTCGATCATTTCCTGGCGGAAAATCTCGTGAGTGCCGAGCTGTGCGAGGAGGTGCAAACCGGAAGCTCTAAATTCGTCAAGGTCAGAAATTCGTTACTCCGACGATGAACTCGTCCACCGATCATCAACTCTGACTCTAACTACTGTTTTTCCTCACAGATAACTGGAATTCAAAATCCTGGAAGGACCGTAACCGTGCTGGTACGCGGTAGCAACAAACTCGTGTTGGAGGAAGCCGAACGTTCGCTTCACGACGCTCTTTGCGTTATTCGCTGTTTGGTGAAGCAACCGGCCTTGATCGCGGGTGGAGGAGCCCCCGAAATCGAATTGTCGATCAAATTAGCGGCTCACGCTCAAACCCTGACCGGAGTCGATGCTTATTGCGTTAAAGCTTTCGCCGATGCACTCGAAGTGATACCCTCAACTTTGGCCGAGAACGCTGGTCTCAATCCGATCGCGACCGTAACTGAGCTTCGCAATCGTCACGCAAGGGGCGAAGTTACCACAGGTATAAACGTTCGCAAAGGCATGATCACTGACATCATGGAGGAACACGTTGTTCAGCCTCTTCTCGTCTCGATCAGCGCGATCACCCTAGCTTCGGAGACTGTTCGCAGTATTCTCAAAATCGACGATATCGTCAATACCATGCAATAATCTCCCATCACTCATTGCCTCTTTTATCTCCTCGAATCCGTTTTCCGACGCGCTTCGTTTACCGCAACCCTCGTTCTTTCGTTGCTTCATCTTACGATTTCATAAGTTTCCACAATAAAAAGCGTTCTAACAAAACTCTGCGTTATCTCTCCTTATTTCTCCTTAATGTGACAGTAAGAAAAGACAAGTGCATAGCTCGATTGAGCGATTTTCTTGTTCCTCCCTGAAACTTCAAAAATCCGTGGCTCGCTAGAACTTTTCCATAAAAATCGAGCAAATCGAGTGTGGTATCGCGAAAACAAAAACGACCGAAGTTCACGAGATTAAGGTGCCTCAAATACCATCACGGATCGAGGCTTAAATGATTACAAATGGAAGAATACGAAATAAACGATTTTCCCTTCCTCGTTTATTTATAAACTTCATTTTATTTTCCGTAATAAAATATTCTTCCTTCGTACAACAAAATTCGCGTTAGGCGATATAAAAGTTCGTTTGGAGTCGTCGATAAATATAAAACAAGTAGCGTTCACAATCGGGTATCGGATCGGCGGAGTATAAAATACGTAAACGAAAAGTAGGGTGATCTCGAAAGATTGGAAAAGTAGACGAAACGCAGTCTTGGAATGCTGAAAATAGTGGCAAAGATTAGAGGTGCGGTGAGTCGATCAACGACGAGTCGAAGCCGCACCAGCTGCAGCTTCTGCTTTTTAAGTACGGCCATTCGTCAATTCGATGAAGCTAACCGTGATGAAGTATCACCAACGCGGATTAATCTGGTGAAAGGTCCACTTGTGATATGTATTGTTGATGTCGCAGGGCATCAGCGACAACTGACGAGTTTGGGGATGTAGCGCCATACACTTTTTGTGCACTCTGTGCAAAAGAGTTTTCGTTTTCTCGTCGTATTGCCAAGGCCCGTATACGGTCCCGAGCCGACAGAAAGACAGCTTTATTCCTTGCCTGTCGGCCTCGATGCAACGCTCGCCGACACCTAGTTGTCCTTTCGCGTTGAGCCTCATCAGCTGAGAAGAAAAAGAAGAAAAGATGATTCAAGAGGGAGTCGCACACCTTTTCCCCTTGTTCCCTGATCAGAGTAATAGTTTCTCTGATCGCGCACGTCTTCAAATTTCCAGTGTGTACGTGTACATGATCATGCACGAAACCTTTACCTGATTATTCCCTAAACCGTGACACGTGGAGGTCGCCATGAGGCTCGGTGGGCCGTGGCTCATAGTGTCGAGACAAGCCGACGTCGCGACGTTTCTCAACTGAATAAAAAGCAGAAAAAAATTGGTTAAAAATATACTTTGGGTAAAACTTTAATTTCGAACGGATATGATATTGTTGATGATCTAGGGAATCAATACCTCGCCCCAGTGAATGTTCGGCGGAAGCTCGGGAAACTTGTCGAGCACGTCGTACGCGACGTTATCCATGTACCACTGAAAGCTCTTGCATTTGTGTTTTTCTTTGAACAATAACTGTTGCGTTATGTCCCCGTGATCCAGGAGGCGCGCGAGAGGCTCACGAGTGTAGAAGAATTCTTTGTGCTTTTCGTCGAACCACGTCTCGATGACTCGCTTGTAGTTCTATCGAATGATAAGACGATTAATCTTTGGTCTCTTTTTTGCCTCTGATATTTTAATCCTTTCAATTAATCCTCATAATTAATCTTTTTGGAGCCATCACGGAATTCGTGATTGATGAGAACGTTTCGGTAACTCAAACAAACTCACTATCGTTATCAGAGGTCCTTTCTTCTTCTGAGCCAATTTGCCGAAGGTGTAAGGCATGAATCCACGATAGACATGTCCAACGTGAGAACAAGGCACCCAAAGGATACTTCCGCCGCATTGCCATATTTTGAACGACAATTCAAAGTTTTCACCTCCCCAGACGAGCAGTCCTTCGTCGTATCCGCCCAGCGAAAGAAAGTACTTTCGATCGATAGCGAATAAACCGCCAGCGTGTGTGGGCGATCTGTAATGACAGGACGGTTAGAATCCCCAATTTTTACACTTAGCGAAAAAATCTTATTTTTTCACCTGTAAGGCATGCTATTATAAGGTCGACTCTTGGACTCGCGTTTCGGCAATTCGTTCTCCTTGTACAACATTCCCCACTCGAAGATCCCTCGGTACAAACGACCTTCCTGATAGACTGGCCGATACTCAAATGTATTGTGGTCGATCCCATCTATCACCGGTACCGTCATGACGGTTCTGAAAGTTTTGCGATATTCGTGACGAAGAAGAAATTGATCCTCTAGCTTTTCAATTACTTGGCTGATCAATTAGATCGCCCCAAAAGCCCAAAAATCGAAAAGTGTTTACCGGTCTAGGCTAATAGGCGCGAGCAACGGTGGCAACCAGTTGACGTTGACTTCGCAGTGAGCATCCAGGAAGACTATGACGTCGCCCTTTGCTTCCCGGGCTCCCCGTGACCTGGTTCTTATTAGGCCTTCCCTCTCTTCGTTCCTCAGGATTCTGACTGTGGGGTGCCACTTCGCGAAGTATTCGTCCAAGTCCTCCTTCAAATTTTCTATCCCAAAAGGAAAACTATATAAATGTTGGAGATAAAGAGACTAGGAGAGATTCGAGTTTGGAAACACAATACTTTTGTCTCAAACATCAGTAATGAAAGCAAACTGGAGCAGATCCCATACTTTTGTCGGAGAAGTCATCGACGAGAAGAATCTCTTCCAGAAACTGCTTAGGAGTTCTATTGAGCACGGAATGAACGGTCCTGAGGAGAACCGACCAGCCCTCGTTGTGGAAAACTATAATGACGCTAGTGCGTGGCAAGACGGCTGGATAATTCCAGTGCTTGCACTCTTCCGGTCTGGTATCTGGTACAGATCTGTTCATGGCTATTTCGTCCGAACAGACCATATTCATGCCGTAATCCATCTCCGCCTGGAGAACGTCGTTGCGTCTATCCTCTCCTAGATTGTGGGCTTTTCCATCCTCCCCTGGGCCGTTCCGGTGGACTACATTTCTTGGCTCGAAATTGCCCAACTCTCCATCCACGAAGACGGGAGCTTCTTTACCACCCTTGAAACCATCCGTCCAATATTCCTTTAACGGGGTCGCTTGATTCTCGGAGAGGAACGAAACGATCGCGTAGAATATTAATAGTACGACGGCTACGCGGATTAAGAGGCTTATCCAGCGATTCCGTCTCAGATGAAAGATCCCCATGTTGGAGATGCGGCAACTAAGTCGCGGAAAAGGTTAACCTGGTAAATGAACAGGAACGTTATGTTTTTCTTCTTTGATTTATCGGGTAAAAATCAAACTTGTAATTCGTGGGTTTTTACTCACAAAACTTGCTGGAGAACTCCGAGCGGTTGAAAAAAGACGCGCGGCGACGTGTGCGACCATAACAAACCTTGGAGAAGTGGCAACGTCAGCGACACGGATCGTGTCCCCGCGACTCGGCCGCGATACTCTCGAACACCGCAGACAGCAGCACCACCTATCCGATCCCCCCCCTCGGCAGCCTGATCAGATACGCAGCTGGTTCAGGTTCAAAAACGGGTGTTTCTAAGTGAGGTTAGTATTTGCAGATTCCACCACGTCGCTACTGTCGAATAGGCCAGTCTTCCATTCTGCTTACCGGTGCATGGTATTCGCATATAAATTAATAACGTAACCTT
This sequence comes from Ophioninae sp. B BG-2022a, assembly GCA_030522765.1. Lineage (NCBI taxonomy): Eukaryota > Metazoa > Arthropoda > Insecta > Hymenoptera > Ichneumonidae > Ophioninae sp. B BG-2022a. The sequence continues at coordinate 21,017 of JAPYZJ010002282.1, forward strand.
ATATAAATTAAATACGTATACAGGGTGTCCCACGTAAGAATGTCATCCGTGAAATGAGGAGTTGGGTGTGAAATTCCGAGTCGATTGATATAAGCATGTATGGTTCCCGGATCAACCCCTGAATTGTTATTAATTTTGAAAGGCAGCCAATCAGACGCGCCCGTTCAGCGGGCTTAGCCTTGAAATAATTATTATATGTAGACGTTTAGTGTCATATTGCAGGTCAATGACGATGGATTTTTATACCTTGAAGATAAATCCACAAGTTGGTTCGCATTGAACTCTCCTTTTCTAGGGAAAAATGTCGAAAAAATATTCTAGACAGGTTTTTCGCATTTTCTCAGTCTAATTTTTGCACTTTTGGCCAAAACTTGGGCATATTCGTAATCAGCGGGAAATTTCCGATTAAATAGACTCTTTTAAGAGTTTAAAAACGGAAAAAAATATTTTTCGACTTTCCCGGGCACTTTTCCGGAATCTCAGAAATCATGATATTTCAAAAGGTCGTAGAGCAGGCTTCTTCTATGCGATGGAGATTTATTTGGTGTGTTTGGAAAAGGTTTTTGCCTGACTTAAATAATGGCGTTGG